>VWZV01002806.1:0-26589 GCA_013397155.1 Irena cyanogastra | reverse complement strand
CCAAGACAGAGGAGCTCACTGAGGGGCAGGAACAGCACCGTGGCAAAACATCTGGAGACCTGTCTAGAGGCTTTGCCCCATGCATGCGTGAAGACACATCCATCAAGTCCACCTGCACCCAGGAGAATTCAAGTCTCTGTCATGAGGCAAATGCAGAGCCCCAGGTGCTTCCCAGCACTCCAGGCTTGCCTGGAGGCTCCACAGCAGAGACAGGAAACTCCTCTGAGCTCCTGTCTCCTGGCCAGATTGCAGAGCTGCACTCTGACTCGGACCACTCATGGCCTGGGGACACTTCTCTAAAGGAGCCAGAGGAGAAGTGGGAGGAGGAAGAGCTCCCAGACCCAGAGGCTGCAGGAGACGGGGACAGTGACCCATGGAGCGCGTCACTTGCCCTGTTGAAAGGAAAAATATCAGAATCAGCGGCTTCTGCCATGGGCGGAGATCCCTCAGATGCAGGGCCCAATGAGCTTTTCCCAAACGCAGAGCCTGAGGAAACCTCAGGCTTCTCAGCTGCATATTCGTCTGGAGGCACCAGTGAGGAGAGAGGAACTCATTGGCTAGCAGAGCAAAGCACCCAAGGCAAGCTGCCATGCACAGAGTCTGAGGATGCTTCAAAGCCCCTTCTGCATATCAAGGCAGAGGAGCTGGAGCAGTTGGAAGAAGACATCCTCTCCTCACTGGATCAAGAAAGCCCCACAGTGCCACACAGCCTTTGCAGCTGGAGCAAAGGCAGTGCAGGAGAGATTGAAAACTACTCACAGCTCGTACCTCCCGACCTGTTTGCAGAGCTGTGGGCTCTCTTTAACAACAGGGACATGCCGTCATGGGACACTCGTGTAGACAAGTTACTTGAAAAGTGGGAGGAAGAGGAGCTCCCCAACACAGACACTGCAGGAGAGGGGGACAGTGAGCCAGAGTGCACATTGTGTCCCTCCCTGCAAGACAAAGAAACAGGGCCAGCAGCTTCTCCCCTGGACATTGATTACTGTTATGCGGGCCAAAGTGAGCCTCTCCTCAGGGTACCAGGCAAAGAGGCAAAGACGTTGGTTTGTGTTTTGCCTGCTGATGCCTCAGAGGTGGCCAACATAGCATGTATGGATGCTGGCCATGTCCAGGCCAGCCAGGCCCAGGAAAAGCCCTGCAGGCCTGGAGTGCTGGCAGAAGATTCCCTGGTGCCGTCCCAGCCCCTGACATGCAGTGTTCCTTCCCCTACCGCTGACATGACCACTGTCCCGCAGCCCCCGGCCCCACGGCGATGGCGCTCCATCGCCAAGACAGCCCGGCGGGCACTGAGGCGGCTGTTCTCCTTCAGCTGCCTCAGGGGACAGCCGGAGAAGTGAGCTGGGTGCCAGCACCAGGCGCATCCCAAGAGATGGCCACTCACCCTCAGGCCATGCAGCTCCCAGAGGCAAGGGTACAGGGAGACTTGGAGTAGGTGTACCAATGGATGGACCTATCGATGAATGGATTCATGCATGGATGGATGGTGCCCAAGGAAACCAGTTGCCACAGGTAGGTCCTGCTGCCAGCCCCAGCCCAGTATGCCCAAGCCAACTGCAAGGCAGCCTGGTCGAGGAGACCCAGCTGAGGAAGGATGGCAGCGCTGCCTTCTAAAATGCCACAGAAACTGACTTTAGGCCTGGGCTGCAGTGTGGGGGTGCATGCCTGCCATGTGTCCAGGCCACATTAGGAGCTGAGAAATGCTCCTTGGAACCTCAGCATTGCAGGCAAAGCATGCCCATCCTTCTTTCATATTGCACATTGGAAAGCACCTCCCTGGATCTCTGCAATATGGACCAGAGAAAATGTCCTATCCTGAAAGAATCCAGGGCCCCCACCTCCACAAAAGACACCAGGACTCTTCTCCATCAAGAAGGGCAGTGTAACGAAGGACCGACAGGATGCCACTGCAGATAAGTGTGGTGTCTGACTTCTGCTTGATTTCTTCACTCCCTCCCTGCACCTCATCCCAATGACTTCCCCTTTCCTTCTCACTCTTCTCTTTTCTATTTATTTCTATCTCTCTAGCTCGCATTTATTGTTAAATAAAATCCCTGTTGTTAACTTTGCAGATCGTCTCATTCCACCTTAATTGGCTCTGAGGCATTTTTCACTAATCTCATCTTAACAGGGGCACACATGTGCACACAGCACTCGAGGTGTGGCCTCTCCAGTGCCCAGCACAGAGGGACAATCACCGCCCTGGTCCTGCTGACACACTACTGCTGACACAGAAGGTCAGGAGGCCACCGGAATTCTTACCCACCTGGGCACATGCCAGCTCACGTTCGGTCACTGTCAGCCAGTGACCTCAGGGCTTTTCCTGCTGGGCAACTGTAGCGGTTTTAGTTCACCAAATTGAGATTTCCCCAATTTTGGGATGTTTCCAACCAACGTGCTGATGAGTGTGGTGAGTTTCAGTTCCTGCCAATCACCCATGCACTCACTTCCTGCTGTGAGATATGAAGATAATATTGGGAAAAAGGCAAAGCAGGTTCAAAACTTTAAAAGGGTATAAAGAAAATTTTATTAACAGTAACTAAAAGAAAATAGTAGTAAGAATCAAAACAAACACTTCAGAACACTTCTCCTCCCCTACAACCTTTTCCACTGAAATGCAAAGTAACAAAACCTAAAATTTCCAGTCAGTTTGCCACCTCTAAAATAGTCTTTGTTCAGTTCAGTTAGGGAGAGAAGTCCCCCTCATTAATGTTATGGAGACTTCTCCTTGAGAGGGAAAAAACAGTTCTCTCGTTGCTCTCATGAATAGCAGCCATCAGGGGAAAATCTGCTATCATGAAGCCCTTCCCATTTCCACAAGCCTTCTCACAGCTTGTTTATGGGCCATGTCGACTTATGGGGTATTGTTTTGAAGATGAGCTGTTCAAAGGCAAAAGTTCTCGTTATCTGTCTCTACAATCATCTTCATTCCTGGGAACAGAGATCTTCTTCTCTTGAGAGCTCAGGATTATTCTCTTTCTCTGTTCAAACTTCTCATGAGATCATAGCTACTTTAACATCTGTTTATTTTAGCATGGAGACCTTTGGTCAATATCAATTTGAACCCTTCATCTCCCCATAGTTTCACAAGTTAAAGGGAAAAAAGAGTATTTTTCTCCATAGCTTACAAGAGGATTTCTGTTCCAAAATCAAGACATGTCCTCATCCCTCCCATCTGGGACTTAACTTCTTCCTCACTGACCATGACATCTTCATGTTGCTCCTTTACATGCTTGCATGCCTTACATGCTTGTTCCTTTCTCTCACTCAAGGGAGGATTGAAGCACTGAAAGGGTTAACATCTTGCCTGGGGCCTGCAAATGGTCACCTGGACCCCAGTCAGTCTGGGTGCTGCAGACAGCAGGAACTGCAGCTGCGGGGGCGGCTCGGATCTAATCAGTCAGGCCAGAACTCAGCCGAGGATGTGGGCGGGAGTGGCTTCTCCTTCCCCCTGCCCAGTGGTTGCCTGTGAATCTCCCCAGTGGGATATGGGAGCTGTCCCCAACCTGGGCTGCTCCTGGGGCCTGGCAGGCCCAGCTGGGCCCTGGGCTGGAGGGGGCAGGGCTGTGCAAGCAGCCACATGTTAACAATCGCACAGACATGGCCCGGCCCGACTCTGCGGCCTCCCCTTCCCTGCCGCCCCTGGTAGGGCTGATGGGTGCCCTGGGAAAGGGGGCCTGGCCCCGGGGCCAGGGCTGCCCAGCTGGTTACCTTTCTGTTGGCTGGAAAGGAAAACAGGAAGTTCCCAGGATTCTTTACTCTTTAACATGTGTTTTACACAGAGGCGTGTCCAGCTTTCAGGGGCTGGAAGCTTTGCATCACTTCCCTAAATGGCTTTCATACAAAACCATGACAGCAATATACCTGCCACGCTCTCCACAGCCTGGGGCACAGCAGGGCCTTGTTGGGAATGAGGCCAGGACTCAGTCTTCTTGAAACTCAGCCTTGCACCATCCTTACACCTCCATATTCCCCCTCAGAGTCCTCCTACCATCCAGCACATCCGCACTCCAACCCAGCTTAGTGTCCTCACAAATTTACTGCTGAAGTTGCCCTCGATGCCCTTGCCTGCATCAGCAGGACAGATGCTGGACAGGACTGGGCCCAGGGGACACCACTAGTGACTGTATGTCAAGTCAATGCAGCTCCATTCCCAGCCACTCTCTGGACGCAGCCATCCTGACAGTTCTTAAGCCAGTAAAGGGTACAGCTTCCCAACACCTGGGCTAACGGATTTCTCAGACTGTGCTGTGGGAGATGGAATTAAAGGCTTTGCTCGAGCCCAGGGAGACTCTATGCACAGCTTCTCCCTCAGCCTCCAGGTGGGTCACAAACACCTCAAAAGACATCACATTGCTCAGGCAGGACCTGCCTTTCCTACAGTCACGCTGGCTGGGCCTGATCCCTCAGCTGTCCTCTCTGGGCCATGTGATCCCCCACATGATGATCTGCTCCAGAACCTTGCTGGGCCCTGAGGTCAGGCTGCCAGGCCTGCAGTTCCCTGAATCCTCCCTGTGACCCTTCTAGGCATGGGTGTCATGTGGACGCCTTCAGTTATCTGGGACCTCCCCAACTGGCCAGGAATGATAATAAAGGACAAAGAGCTGCTTAGCGAGCTCTTCAGCCAGATCCCTGAACAACCTTGGGTGAAGCCCAACCAGTCTCATAATATGTCAGTGTCTCAGTGGCTCTGCAGGTCACTAACAATTTCCTCCTGTATTACAGGGGCTCTAGTGTGCTCCCTGTCCATGCCTGCTGGCTCTGGGGTCTGCTTGTCTTCTGCATTATTGGTCTGATTGTTGAATGTTGAGGCAAAGGAGGCATTAAGTAGCTCTGCCTTTTCCTCAGCTTTCATGATCATATCCCTGCCACGCGTCCAGTAAAGAGTGGAGATTTTCCTTGGCATTCCTTTGTTGTTAATCTTTTCAAGCAAACACTTTTTATTGTCTTTTACAGGCATGGCTAGATAAAGGGCTAACAGAGCTTATGCCTTCCTGATCCTCTTGCTACATGAGATAGGGGCCAAGGAGTTGGACATATGGTGGGCAGGGTGGGAAAAGTAGCTTGGAAGGGGGGAAAGTAGCTTGCCTCAGGGGACAGCCGGAGGAGTGAGCTGGGTGCCAGCACCAGGTGCATCCCAAGAGATGGCCACTCACCCTCAGGCCATGCAGCTCCCAGAGGCAAGGGTACAGGGAGACTTGGAGTAGGTGTACCGATGGATGGACCTATTGATGGATGGATTCATGCATGGATGGATGGTGCCCAAGGAAACCAGTTGCCACAGGTAGGTCCTGCTGCCAGCCCCAGCCCCAGCCCAGTGTGCAGCCCAAGCCAATTGCAAGGCAGACTAGTTGAGGAGACCCGGCTGAGGAAGGATGGCAGTGCTGCCTTCTAAAATGCCACAGATGCTGACTTTAGGCCTGGGCTGCAGTGTGGGGGTGCATCCCTGCCCTTCCTCCAGGCAGCATTAGGAGCTGAGAAATTCTCCTTGGAACCTCAGCATTGCAGGCAAACTAAGGCACGCCCACCTTCTTTTCTTACACAATGTAGGAAAGCACCCCCCTGGATCTCCACAACATGCACTGGAGAAAACCTGGACCCCCACCTCCACCTCCACAAGAACCACCAGGACTCTTCACCATCAAGAAGGGCAGGGCAACGAAGGACCAACAGGATGCCACTGGAGCCAAGCTCCAGTGTCTTCTGTCTTCTGCGTGATTTCTCTACTCCCTTCCTGCACTTCACCCCAATGCTCTCCTCTCTCCTTCTCACTTTTCTCTTTTCTATTTATTTCTATCTCTCTAGCTCGCATTTATTGTTAAATAAAATCCCTGTTGTTAACTTTGTAGATGGTGTCATTGGCATCTTAATTGGCTCAGAGCCATTTTTCACTAATCTCATCTTAACAGGGGCACACATGTGCACACAGCACTGGAGGTGTGGCCCCCTCAGTGCCAGCACAGAGGGACAATCACCGCCCTGGTCCTGCTGGCCACACTATTGCTGACACAGAAGGCCAGGATGCCACCGGAATTCTTACCCACCTGGGCACATGCTGGCTTACGCTAGGTTCCTGTCGGCCAGCGACTCCAGGGCCTTTCCCTCTGGGAATCTATCCTGACACTCTTTCCCCAGCCTGGGGTACTGCAGGGCCTTGTTGGGACACTACATCAGGACTCAGTCTTCTTGAAACTCAGCCTTGCACCATCCTTACACCTCCATATTCCCCCTCAGAGTCCTCCTACCATCCAGCACATCCGCACTCCAACCCAGCTTAGTGTCCTCACAAATTTACTGCTGAAGTTGCCCTCGATGCCCTTGCCTGCATCAGCAGGACAGATGCTGGACAGGACTGGGCCCAGGGGGCATTGCCAGTGACTGTATTCCAGCTTGATGCAGCTCCATTTCCAGCCACTCTCTGGACACAGCCATCCTGAAAGTTCTTAAGCCAGCAAATGTTGCACCTTCCCAAGACCTGGGCTGACGGATTTCTCAGACTGTGCTGTGGGAGACGGAGTCAAAGGCTTTGCTCGAGTCCAGCAAAGAGAGACTCCATGCACAGCTTTTCCCTCAGTCCTGAGGTGGGTCACAAACACCTCATAGGACATCACATTGCTCAGGCAGGACTTTCCTAAACTCACACTGACTGGGCCTGATCCCTCAGTTGTCCGCTATGTGCCATATGATCCTCCTCATGATGAACTACTCCAGAAGCTTGCTGGGCCCTGAAGTCAGGCTGAAAGGCCTGCAGTTCCCTGCATTTTCCCTGCGGCCATTCTTGGGCATGGGATGTCACATTGGCACCTTCAGTCATCGGGGACCTCCCCAACTGGCCAGGAATATAATAAAGAATAGACAGCGGCTTAATGAGCTTATCGGCCAGATCTCTGAGCACCGTGGGTGAGGCCCAGCCAGCCCTGTAACTTGTCAGTGTCTCAATGGCTCTGCAGGTCACTAATGATTTCCTCCTGGATTGTAGAGGCTCTAGTGTGCTCCCCATCCCTGTTTACTTTTTGAGGGCTCTAGGAGTTATCTTTGTTTGAGACTCTTTGTCTGGAAGGTATTAAAGACCTTAGCCCATTCCTCATCCTTTGTGAGTTTATTCCCTTCTGCATCAAATAAAATATATTGGTTTTCCTTGTCCCTCGTCTTTTTAATTGTGATTTTATAGAAACACATTATGAAGAGTCCAGATCAAGTTGTAAATTTGCTTTTGCTTCTTATTTTCTTTCTTGTTGACCAAATGATATCTCTCCCTCAGTTTCCTGCTCCTTTTTCCTAAGGTGATATACCTGCCTTTTATTTCCTGAGCTGCTGCAATGGTTCCTGCTCAGTCTGGCCAATCTTCTTCCCTACCAGCTCGTCTTTGGTACATAGGACCTGTCTCCTCCTGGGTTTTCAAGATTTCTTTCTTAAATATGTCCAAACTTCCTGGGACCCTTTGGTTCCAGTAATAATAGGCTTAATTTCTGCAATCTAAGGATCTGTACCTGAACTACTAATTATAGATCCCCTTTACAGCTGAGAGTGATTTTTCAAGTTACAGTGACCTTCCTATCCTAAGCATGTACTTGAATATATGTAGGTTTTTTAAGGTTGGTCTATGCTTTTTTTTTTGATAACACTGCAAGTAACTCAGTTGAAACAGTATACAAATATTGTTCAAAAATGCTATAATTTTTATAAGATATCTGCACTTATATATAAATGCATGTAAATAAAAATTAAAGAATATATAGCAATTTACAAATGCATGCACAGGCATTTTTCATATTGTGTTGAAAAATTATGCTACTGAAGAAAAAAAGGACATGGTATGCAAAACAGTATTTGAGGTTTGAGAAGTTCAGGTGTTATCAGCTAAGCTATGTTGTCCATCATTTCAAATTCAGTGCAGCTATTTAACTGGTGAGACAACATACTCAGTTCTGATCAGCCGTCTTTAACTACCACTTCTTCAACTTAATCTTTTAGAAAAACAAAATATATTGTGTTTCTCTTTATTTCATTCATAGCACATTCAAGCAAAATAGGAATTGGCATCACTAGATGAGTAATCAAACAGGTGGCATCCAAACTGGTTCTTGATATGTTCCCAGCGAAGACATGAGGCAGCTGGCAAATTATTTTGCATGCCAAGTAAGTCTGATGAAGAAAAGCAATTCTTTCAAGCCCAAAAAAATCCAACAGATGAAAAAAAAATTTAAAAAAGAAAAAGGAAAAGGAAAAAAAGAAAAAGGAAAAAAGAAAAAAAAGAGCAATTTCTGCAAACAGAGGAAGATTTTTTTCTGGAGATTGCAAAAAGCTTGTCCCTCTTGGCTAAGCTTTTCAAATATTGCTCATGAGAGAGAGTCTAATTCCTGTCTTGGCCAGTCTACCTCTGTGAACTTTGAGGAGCTGCATGATTTTATTTCATAAAGCACTCTCCACAGCCTTTTTGGCATCATTATGTCTATCTGGATTTCCAGAGTAACTCAGTCAACAGTGGAAGTAGTGGATATGATTTTAACATACAAAACACAGATTATAGAACAATGCTTTATGCAAGAGGAAGATTTGGAGCCAAATGTGTTTGGAAAGGAAATAGCCCATCCCTGATTTATTTGCAGAATCTCAATCCCCTGAAGAAATATGAAAATAATTTTGTCTTTTTATAAATTTTCGATATGCAGTAGAGATCAAAGTGACATCATCAGAGCAAGGAATCTGGATCTAATATCTTCTCTAATGTTATAGAAAAGAAAAAAGGCCATCATGAGAACAATCTTCCTCCACAATATATTACTGTAAGAAAAGGCATCCCAGAACTGTTATGAAGAATTAAAAAAATGTCATACCTTTGGATTGAGATCTCACCGGATTTTTTTTATAATTGGAATGCAAATAGCCACAATGAACAAATTGAAAATAACATTGAAATGACAGCCCTTCTGAGGTCTATTTTGCTTTCAACATTTTTGAATAACTTGGCTAATAAATTGTCAGAAAAAATTCCAAAAGCTTATTTGCAAAAACAAATAAAGTAAATGAAAGGGTGTTTCAAGCATGTTTTTTACTCCAAAGGTGGACTCTAAATATATAATATATAAATATATATGCAGGTACGTATAGTGTAGGTTTAAAAGTATGACTCTAACACCAAAGAATGGTTCTTAAAACTTTCTTCTCAGCTTTTAATTTACCGCAATCTTATTTTTGAGACACTAAATGTCAATTGCAATACTCGCAATTACAGTTTATCTTATGGCCACAAAGTATTTTCTTTAAAACAAAGACCATCATAACAACAACTGACTTAACAATTAAATAATATCTTTCATAGGAAAGAATTCTAATTCTTCCGGCTTTAGTTAGTAAATTATCTTTTACTATCTTATTTAGTAGACTTATCAACACATCCTGTCTTTTTGGGGTTTTTTTTGAACTTATAAAGAAGAAAAGCACAGTCAGTATGAAACACTCCTACATTACTTCTATTGTTCAAACAGTATAGATATCCACCACAATGGCTCTGAGAAAACAAAATGATAAAATGATCTGCTAAATATATAAAATGGAAGCAAAAAAGACCTAGGGCTTTTGCATCAAGTTTTGCTGTTATTTTGTTGGCTTCATAGACCATGAAAATCATATATAAAAGCCCTGATTTAAAGGCGACTAAAATGTTAAGCAGCTTCTGCATCATGAATGATGTTTCTAAGATCAGTTTGATAGATGTTTTTATCTTCAATCCTCAAGCCTCAGCTTGTGTAAAGTTTTCATACCCTTGCATTTCTTTACCCAAAATATTATTAGTCAAATTCTGCTGCCAAAAGTAAAGTTTTTCTTCCAGGGAATATGATGGCATCCCATGATCAAAATTATAACAGTCCCAGCTGAAATCCCAGAGAAAGCTAGAGGAATAGTTATCCTCTGTAACACAGGAGAAAAAAAATATTATCTGGGTAGCTGTTCTTTGCATTTCCTTTGAAAAATCATCAGTAATCCAGCAACATGCACAGCAATGAGCAAACAGACTTTGATATTTGATATACTTCTCTAAACCATCTTTTCTAGACTGAACTTTTCACAGAACCTATATTTCAATACTGAATACAAGCATTTTCATGGAATATTCATAATCAACTCATCAACCATCGATCTGAAAATAGTATCATTAAAGCAAAGGCTTTCAGTGATCTGAGGAAAAACAAATGTTATCAAAGACTCAATTAAATTATACTTTTTGTTTGTTCTCTCTGGAAAGGCACTGCCAACTCTTGAAATAATCAAGGGTAATGAGAGGTTGTTTGACACCTTGCATGCAGACCAAGAACTGAAACACAAAAAAATTTATTTAATTGAGAAACTAATCTCTATAAACCCATCTAACAACATATATTCTTTTATTTTATTTTCTCTTTGTTCTTGTAAAAAATTTTTGTGAAAAAACTAACTTTCCACATTACATTTATTTTTCAGTATTCTTAAAAATCACACAAAATATCATTAAATCTAAGGAAACACAAAGAACTTGCTTCTTCCTTTGCAGCTTCCTTCCTTACCTGCGAAGGTGAAAGGTTGGAGGGAGTGATTTTGGCTGCTGCTTTCTCATTACATTTGAAGACTTCAAATGTACAAGGTTTTCTTTTCTTCTTTATGTTGTTTAGTCTATGGTTCTTATACATAGTAAATTTTCATATGGAATATCACATGAAATATGATGTTTCATCCCTCTTTGGATAGCACTACAAAAGCTTTCAGAGTATTTTCATTATTTAAAAATGTCTTAGGTGCCTTTTTATTGAATACTTGAATGGATCAATACTACTTTCTATGAGTTCAAGATGTGCTTCATTTTTGGTTTGAAATGAGTAGATTTTGCCTACATGTAAATGGCAAGACAAGCAAAGAAGTGAAAGGATCTTACTAAGGGTTTTGGCTTGTGTTTTGGGGTTTTTTTTTGTTTTTTGGGGAGGGGTTTTGGTTGTTTTGTTTTGTTTTTTGGTTTTTTTCCCATTCAGATTAAAAGACAGGACAATCAAATGGCATTTCAAGAGCCTATTAAAAGCGTAGGGGGAAAGGGAGTGCAAGTCCCCTGGACAGATCCTGCCTACCCTGAACCTTTGCTTGCTTTTCAATCACATGTAGATTCATGACACTATTATGGACTAAAACAGAATTACACTTTATTACAGCAGCACTGGGGATGGCAACCACAAGGCCCAACACAAATGAACTCAATATCTGTTAGATGTAACCTAGAGTTTACCTCTCACAATTTCATGTTTATGAGCATCATGAAGTCACAATTAAAACCAGAAATGGAGAGTAGATATTTTCACCCAACTTCTGCCATCTGAAAGTTGGATGCCTGGTTCAGGTATACTCTATGGTTTTTCCCTGCAGGCATGAAATGCAACCCCATTAGGAAATAGACCCACTGAACATGTGACAACTGTCTCCAACATTTTCGGAGTTTTGTCTGGTAGCTTAGTTTAAGTATATGAGTTGCAATTGATTACAGTGAAATGAAGTGAATCCATCCCCAAAGCATGAAGAGAGAGACAGGCTCCTTAAAACATGCCTTACTTAATTGATGGTCTGCACTTTTCTAGCCCTTTCAGAGAAAACTAGAATAGATTTGTCCTGTTTTGTTATGCCCTGTGGCACATTGAAATGTTAAAGATACAGCTTAGAGAAAGTTAAGAAAACTAATGTCATGATAGCAAACAAGACATAACTGCCCCAGAAAATGTGTCAAACAAGTCAACTGCAGATGAAGACTTTTGCTTTTATTTTTTGGTGGTGTTTTTAGTGTTTTTTCTTTTTTGTTTGTTTTTGTGTTTGTTTTGTTTTGGTTTAGTTTGGTTTGTTTTTTTGTTTTTTTTTTACAGCTGATATTCTGTAAATGTCTCGAAGTCAGATCAAAATTTCCAGCGTGACTGTTTATCTTCAGTGTTCTGTACAGAATTGATGATCTTCTTCCCCTGCCTTTAAACAAACACCATTTTTTGCTGTATTTTATTTCCACTTCAGCCTTTTTCAATATGTTCACATTTATATATCCTTTCTGATTTGAACAGTAGAGCTTTCCTTAAGAGCAGAAGAAGCTTAGTTATTTAGTGCCGCACTTAGAGCTCAGATGCACCTATATAAATTCAAACTAAACCACTAAAATCATGAAGGTAACTCTGAGAGTCACTGTGAGGTGTACTGGTGCTCTAATCTAATTACAAGAACACACCTTGTTTGGGTGGCAATTGGTTTTATGGGGAATAAAGATATGTCTTCTTCTTTTTTTCTAAGCAGTGTAATAAAAAGAGGATTATTTTTAGAACTGTGTCAAGATGTCTGAGAACCTGAATCTGCACCCTGAAAAATTGTGACTGATTTCACTTGAATATTAATAAAAACTGTCCAGCTGACAAATGCTACTTAAATCATGGGTAAGTGAAGCCTGTGGAGAGTAGTTGGTCTTGTCAAAACATGTAGCAGTCATTATGATTGCAAATAGTAGAGACTTATTTTTCTGATAAAGATCAGTGGGAGAAATGGGCAACACTCAAGTTCAGCTTCTGCACCAACTGAGAGATTTGTGAGGCCGTGTCTCTCCTGGAGGTGGGTTGTTCACGTAATCTGTTAGGAACTTGTAGTCCTTCCTCCCTAAAATCCAGTGTTTTCTCTCCTGAAAATTTCACGGACAATTAATACCCTCCCTCAGCTGCACACTTTCTCAGCTATGCTCCGTGTTTATTGCTCAAGGCCAAACAAAAAGATGGTAGAAAGGGTCTGGAAGTTCCAGTAACCCCACCAAACAGAAAGGAGAAGGGACAATCCTCTCTATTTCTTCTGCTTGTCCATGCTCACACTTTCTTCCATGTCTCCAAAACAGGGATCCAAAAGCCAACTTCTATATAATCTTGTTACTGTAGTGGGAAGGTTTTTTCCCCTGCAGTGTAATATATTAAGAGGAATAAGTGCTTAGAGAGGAGGAGGTCTCATATTTGTCTTCATCTTTCATTCTAAAAATTTTTATGTAAATCTGACCCTTAAACTACTGATATTACATAGCAGATATCTTTTGCACAAAACCTGCCTCTGTATCTTAAAAATCAGTATGAGGGAATTTAAATAGTTATATAAATATCTTGAGATGCACATTTTGTTTTTCATGTATGCTCTGAATAAATTCCATTCTGCAACAGAAATGTTTATAATTTAACATTTTGTAATATTATGTTTCTTCAAAATATCCTTTGACCAGTATTGTATCAAAACTGGCAAAATGATTTTTTTTTTGCTAAATTATTTAATTTTAAGAAAGTACTTCCTTTCTATTTGATTTTTTCTAAGTAATATTATTTTTAGCTGTAACTTTCAGTTTTATTTTTGAGTTATTGATGAATCAACAAATTGTTCTTTCTCTACTTGTATTCACAAGACTCAATTCCTAGATTTTTCTATCATAATTAAAAAGTAAAGCTTTTGGTTTTGGTTAAGATATTATAATGTCCAGCAACCAGGCATGCCTCTCATTAACGTGTGTCCTTTGGGGTTTTTCACTGGAATTTTACTGTTATGATATATTTTCACTAAATATTTTAAGTAATTGTCCCTGTTAGAGGCAAGCCTTACCTGCTCAAGATCTTCAAACTATTTTCAGCTATAAAACCATATCTCTTTTTTTATTTTAACATTTTTTATTGGTGATCATTGGCAAGCAGATTGTAATAGAAGAAACACAAAGATGATTCTCCACTGTTACAATGTGTATCTTTAACCTTGAGATGTTACAAGAATAAAAGAGTGGGAAAAGAACAATCACATTTTCTTGGAAGGAAGTTATTCATTTACAGCTGTAGCCTGAGATTTGATAAGATGATGATTCAGCTAGTGGGATGGAACGTGATAAGAAATGATAATAAACTGGCTCTAGGCCAAACCCATAAAAATAAGATAGAAAATTTACACAGAATTGTGCTTCTGACACAGACACATGCATAATGCTTTAGACTACATGTAAACATTTGTTGATACTGGTATCCAGTAATCATTAATTATGGTTTATAATGGAATCATTTTGAACAGAGATATTCAAGCAAAAACTTTTTTTTCACTGTATGGTTATACCTAAAGATACATACCTTAAGGATAAATTGTGAACCTTTCCTTCAGAGATGATTCACAAAAATAAATAAATAAATAAATAAATAAATAAATAAATGATCTTGTGACTCCTCTTAATTTCAGTGCATATGGGACTAAAAGAAGAGCAAATGAATATGGGAAGATCATTTTTAGATGGACTTTACTCTTCCTTTTTTTCCTTCTTTTTTTCATCTGCTACCTTGGACTCAACTTTTCTGTTCCTGTACTACAGAACATATCTGTAGCCCCATTTCACAATACCCCCAAGACACCTTTCTGGAAGAGTTTGACTTTCAGTGTGAGAGCTCTAGGGGTTTACCAGGATGTTACAGTGCCAAATGGAAGATCTTGAAATGGAGTGGAATGAATAATGAGTGTCACAGACCTTGTTTTTTTAATTTTCAGTATGGAATGACAAAGGACTAAAATCTATTTTTGACTTTTCCTTAATCATTTTATGGTTACTGCTGCCTAACACCTGTAGAAATGGTGTTTTGATGTTCTCACATGATATGCAAAGTACCCAAACACGAACGGCAACTGCTTTACACTGGATATGCCACAGTATTCACTTAATCCTTATTCATTACTGCAGATGTTGCTTCTTATCCTTCAGTGAGATCTATTTTCTTGCAGTTGCTGAAGAATATGTCAGCACATCTGTGATTTTATTTTCTCCAAATATTCCCCCAAACTAAACACACTGTCATAAATCCTGGTTTAGCATCTTGCTGACTACACTAATTTGTTGCAAATTATTTGTTTAGTCTGCTTAAAGAAATCACTGGCAAAGGTATCAGGAAAACTAGGTCTAACAAAAATCTGTAAAAGGACAACAAAGTTCAATGGCAAGATTCACTCTTCTCCCTACTACACGGATGAAACCTACAGAGGACAATCAGATAAGAATAAATTTAAAATGATTGATGTGTAGGCTGGAGATATTAAGGGTAAGGATGGAAAGAGTGAGGGTGAAAAGGAGAGAGGGTAAAGGATAACCTTCCACTGAATGACAAGTTTCAGAGTGGACCCTCTTTTCAAACTTAAACTCAGATTTGACCAATAGTTTCTGTCTAAAGCATTTAGCAGCACATAATTGATTGACTAATTTTTATATGATGATCAACAGAATTTACTACAATTACAACAGTGACAATTTTAGATCTGAGAGGGCAATATTTATGATATACATGCTATAAGGTATTTGTATCAATTCACATACAGACATAAAAAGGTACAAAGGTATATTGTGAAGAATTCTCCTCAAGTTCACAGAAATACTCGCGTCAGGGGCCTTTGCATCTCTCAACAGGCTTAGGATTAATAAGCTTCAAAAACTTGGGATATCAGCCCAGGCCCCATCATCAGCTTTGGGTGGCAGCCCACCAAGTATCTCCAATTCAAGAGGCTGGGAGTTTTGAGAGGTGCCCCACTCAGAGGGAGGTCCTGGCACTGCATCCTGTGGTTCAGAAGACCTTGAAGAGCCCCACTTAGGGCCACTTTTTATAGGACCACAAAATGATGGAGTTTAGTAATCCATACAACTTCTATCCTCAGGTTAATTATCACTGGAGTTTCTAAAACACTCAGAATTTTTTTCCAAAATTCCTGTAACAATGGGACCAGAGTTTCCAAAGCTCCAGGTATAATAGTGTTGTTCCACTTAAGCTTTGATTAAGGTAGGGAATGTTCCAAGGCTGTCAGGGGATGATTGAATTTATGCTCTCTCACCCTTCACCTCAGTACCCCTCCCACTGTGGCCATGTAAGAGTTCCTGTATGACCAAGGGACAGTTCACTTCCCAACTCATTACACAAAGGTTTAGGCCTAATGGAAATTACTGAGTTCATATTTTCGTCTCCATCCCACTGTTAGAGAGTGAGTGGCTCAGTTACTGGCTGGGGTTAAACAACGATAATGGGCTTAAATCACCCTGAAATTCTTGTATCTACAAAATCTCTAAATCATCAAAAAGTGTAGAAACCTGACTCGGCAATGGAATGACATATTTCCAGAGCTTCTAGCAAATCTCCATGAGGATGTCAGTCATAGTTTTTTTTTTTTCCTGGACTGCATACAGAAAAGGAGACTTAGTACTTTACCTAAGAATTACTGCTCAGGATCACTAACTACAGGCAGGAAATTCAGCAGTTAAAGATCATAGGGACCTATAGCTCAGAACATGAGTAGACTCAGTCTGCATCTCCTCAGCTAATCAGTAAAAGCTCTGTCTGCAAAAAGCAGCACAAATGCATTCATCCTTTGATGCTTGGTGTAATCACATTCCTATCCATTGAATATCCACCACGTTGATATATTACAATTTTCGTTTCCTAAGGAAAAGCTACTATATACTACAAAATCTAACACTTCACAGAAGTCTAAAAAGCAATGATTTCAGCAATGATATTGCCTTTATAAATTCAATCATCAAAAGATTATTGTAATCATCAAAGGCATCCACAGGGAGTTTGTTTGTCCTGGTTCATTGAATTTTTTTTCTGTTCTAGAGACCCAGCTGTGAATTATCATTAGTATGGCAGGGGAAAACTATTTACACTTCTTTAAACAATCTTAGAGTCTTTTTTGTTTTTCTCTTACCATCCCTTTCTCATTTTTGCTTGTTTTTGTTTTAGTCTATTCTTTTCTTTTACAAGCGACGAATTCCCTGCTGCTTTCATTATTGACTGAGGAGAGGCCCATGCACCAGTGAAAGCCAGAAAGCAGAGCTGCTGAAAGATGTCTAAGTATTGTTGTCTTTAATGATGTGGAGCAGCACTGAAAATAATGTCACCCTCTTCACAGGGTGACATTCTACTCATTGGAATCCAACCTGAAATAGTGTGCATGTTTAAAAGTCATAAAGGATGTTGTTTACTTTGATATAGTAGTGTCTGTGTCCATAACTTAAAAGCATCAGCACAGTGTACTTTTCAACACTCATTTTTTAACTTCCTCCTGTGCACACAGGCAGGTTTTTTTTTGGTTTTTTTTTTTTTTTGTTTCACAATGGTGTAACAGTATAATTTTTCTGTTTGGTTGGTAAAGGAATTGAAAAACACATTGCCTGTTATCAGCCTTATTTTCAGATTTACATATATTTATTAATATGTTCTTCAACATGGAGTTCTAAGGTCCTGACAACCAGGGGGAAAAAAAAGTTGAGAAAGTAGTTTTAAATTATTTGTGTGGTATGCTTGTGATTGAATGATTGCTTGGGTTCTTTTGTTTTGGTCTTTTTTTGGTTGTGTTTTTTCTTTGTCTAGTTTTGGTTTTGTGGGGTTTTTAACATCACTGCAAGGACTATTACATCTTTCATAATGGACATAGAAGAAGCCGTAAAGAAGTAAATGTTAGAGGTGATTATGGATGGAGACTACAGAAGGAAAAGGGGGGAAAGACTTTACTCCAACCTTTCAGTATGTTACTCTCTTTGCAGAGACTCAGCAGCCCCAGTTATATTTTCAGATTATGACATCTTTGTATGTTGGTGAGAATTGAAAAAATACCATAAATTTATAAAGACCTCAATAAAGTTTGCTACTCTTATACATTCATTTTCAAAAACTATCTGGATTTCTGCTGGATGATGAAAGTTCCCATTTCCCTTTCTAGTGATTTTTTTAGGATGTGCTTTTACTCCTGAAGTTTGTAACTTTAGGGTACTCCATAGATTTAGATATCCACAGGCAAGGGCATTTTCACAATTATTTGTGTGTTTTCTTATCTATTTTGTAGTCATGGTGATTAACTCAGTCTTGTGGACATGGCAGTCCAACATATCCTTTAGGAATGTCTCTGTGGTAGAAGAGAACATCACAATGGGGTCCCCAAACAAGCTTTAGCAGAACTGCTCCATTCCCAACAAACACTACAAAGGGCCCAAAGTAATCATAGAATCACAGAATGGTTTGGGTTGGAAGGGACCTTAAAGATCATCCAGTTCCAACACCTCTGCCATGGTCTGAGACATCTTGCACTAGACTAGGATGCTCAGAGATTTTTTCATAAATCTCCTCAGAGGCACTTGGTATTCCCAGGACAGGCCTGTTCACGCATGCTCACAGCACGTTGACACAACTATGAAATTTCTACTCCTAAAATTTTTTGTTTAATGGGAGTAGGGAGATCTCAAGACACATCAGATAAAAGCCCTATTAGATTAGGCAAAATACATAACAGACATGTCCTCTGGCACTCACTGACACGTCTTTGGAGCTCCTGTGAGGCAAATTGATTTCCTAAGGGTATGCCTAGAGTGACATGACATTCTTTTTTCCCTCCATTAGAGGACGTTGCCTTGCAATGCACTTTACCCCTGTGGGACTGAATGCTGAATAAAGCATTTCCCATTGTAAGAACAGGAGCAAAACCTAACCTTTAATCTTTAGCACACTGGTGCTACAGATACATGTCTGCAGGAGGACAAGATATTTCCTGTGAAAGTCAGGCTGCCTACTGGTTAAATAAAGCAAGGAAAGAATAAAGCAAGGAAAATTTCATTTTCTAGATAAAATGCTATACGTGGGGTTGGACTTTTTCCCCTCCCCCTCTGTCTCTTGAGAAGTGTTAGCAGCTGGGAAGATAATGTGTGTCACTGCAATATCTGCAACATTATCAAAGAGAGCATGGGAATGGTCACATCCCCATCACGGTAATAATTTGAATTTATTCCTAAGGCATCAGCATCTTCACCCAGTCTCTGCCTGAATGACAGCTCAGAGTCTGCAAAGGAATCACAAGTGATCCTGGTGCACTATGAGCAGCCAACTAGGTTGACAGATTTTGATAAAATTCAGCATAGTTAGCTGCTTTTCTCAACCAGTTTTCAATCATTTTTATTTCTATGTGTATGTATGTATAACATCTGTGTGACAGCCTGATGCACTCCATACAAATTAAGAAGGATTTGCATGGATGTTTTCTTGTGAAATCTTTTTTTTCTTTTCCTTTCTCTCTTCTTTTAATAGACAATCTGTCTGTCAAAGATGAGGTTCCATAGTGTTAGCTGCCGTGTAAATATTCACTAAGAAGGAGACAGGAGACAGTAAAGATTAAAAATAAAAAGTAGGGAAAACATTGTTATCCCTAAGCAGATGAAGTAGGGAATTATTAGATGAATATTGTAGGACTGAGGACATTAAAATAAAGTAGTAAGTCTATGCCTTGGCTCAGGAATTACTGACCTTCTTATGTACTTGCTTATCTTAGGCCAAAGTTTATAAGACAGATTTAAGGATGTGCTTTTTTAAGCATTGGTAATTTTCTTTGAAGACTTTGGCTGAAATTTTAGTGGGTCAGGCTTTTGTTGTTGCAGACTGTGACTGTTTCCATGCTCAGGGCACTGATATTCTACTCACATCTTAAACAGCAGTTGTTCTTACCAGAAAGCAGAATCAGACAAGGCTCAAGGGTGACTCCAAAGGCATAAACCAAAGAGTACTAAAGGTTAAAGCTGAAGCAAATTTCCAATACCATTAAGGAAATCACCCTTTGCTTCACTTGTAGTTGGCCACAGGCAACTATCCTTTTTCTTTCTTTCTTTCTTTCTCTCTTTTTCTTTTCTTTTCTTTTTTTTTCTTTTCTTTTCTTTTCTTTTCTTTTCTTTTCTTTTCTTTTCTTTTCTTTTCTTTTCTTTTCTTTTCTTTTCTTTTTCTTTTTCTTTTTCTTCTTTTTTTTTTTTTTTTACACCTTAGTGGTGAAGTAAGTGACTCCAAGAGAAGTGATGTGTACTGAAGATTAGTTTACACACATATCAGGTGCTTGGGTTTGGGTCCATAAGCATGCCTTAAACACACACATTATCGTCACAGGATGGACTCTGTGCAATAGGATATGGAATCACTGAATCATAAAATCTTTAAGGTTGGAAAAGATCTTTAAGATCACTGAGTCCAACTGTCAACCCAGCACCATCATGTTTACCATTAAACCATGTCCTTGAGTGCCAAATTCACATTTTCTGAACACTTCCAAGGATGGTGAATCCACTACTTCCCTGGGCAGTTACAATACTTTACAACCTTTTGTGTGAAGAAACTTTTCCTAAGATCCAATCTAAACATCCCCTGTTGCAACTTGAGGCCATTTCATCTTTCATCCTATCAATTGTTATCTGGGAGAAGAGACTGCCCCCCACCTGGCTACAACCACCTTTCAGATACTTCTAGACAGTGGTAAGATTTCCCCTGAGCCCCCTCTTCTTCAGGCTGAATATCCCCAGATGCCTCAGCCTCTCATCCCAAGACTTGTGCTCTGGCCCCTTTGCTAACCTTATGAAATGGAGGCTTGCCTCCCAGTTCCTCAGCCCAAATCCTGAGTAATTTCTCAGAAAAAGACATTGAATCTGCACCAAGTGCAGGTTTTGGCGCATATAAGATAGAAATTATCTACAGCGCCTTCAAACAGCTGATCTGGTAGTTTAGTGAAGGAATAAAGCCCCAAAAAATCTTTCAGAAGGTGAATATGGATGGCTAGAGAGAGTTGAACACTTTGATCTAGGGTTCAAAAGAAAGATTACAGTACGCAAGAGCTCTCAAAGTAAGTTAAAAGATTAGTTGAACTTAAAATCAAGGAGGTTCTTATTCATCTAAAGCATAGGCATTACAGTCCAAGCACTCACTTGAACCTCTTGTCTAGTCCCTTGAAGATTAGACTTCAGCTCTAGAGGGCCTGGCCTCCCTTAACACTACCTAGGTGCATCACCACCAGCAGCTTGTTTTCTCACTGAAACTAGTTCATGTTCCTTGTGCTATTTGAAAAATGCTGCATTAAAAAGACTGAGTAGAAATAAAAATCTTTAGGGAATTGAATAGTAGAAAATTGTGTGTAACTGCTTCTAAAAGGGGGAAGAAGCAGAGCAAGGATTTTAAGGTGGTAAAGTTCACCATCAAGATTATTTAAGTGAATTAATTAATTTCTAATAGAAGTCCACCTATTCCAGAATACTTAAAGTTTTTTCTGGCTATAACATAGCAAATCATATGGCAACAAGAAAACATATGCTGTATCTCAAACTTTGGTGTGTTACAGGAGTATTCTTCCATGCCTGAATTCACTGACTCGAGTAAATGGTTTTGCATTAAGAATATGAAGCAAGCTAAAATTATTAGCTGAATTTTAAAAACCAAAATTCAAAAGGAATCAAAGGATCTCCCCCATTTTCTTGAGGTAATTTGTTCATTTCCAGATGACCAGATTTTGGACAGTAAAATGTCTTATATAATCCGAATTTTTCTACTTGACCATATATGCAGATATACATTGCCAGTATTGATTTTGCTGCTCTGGTTACTCAGTGTCATCATAACTCATGCAGCATGTGGCATTATACAAATAAATGTATCTCACTTTAACTACACATTGACTTGAGAAACTCAAGAAACTTTTATCTTTAAGGGAATATGAGCTGACTGCTTTGACTTTCCTCAAAACTCAAGTGACCATCAAAATGTAAGACATTATAAACTCTTGTTTTCCTTTGTCTATTTGTTGAATCTGTTCTGTTTTATCTGACATCCTCAACAGAGACAAGGACAGAGAGTTTCCCCTTGAATTTTCTGCTTATTTTGGTGTTTATCCTTTTGCTTTCCGCTAACTAAAGAATTCATTTAATTGTTTGTTTACCTACTTCTTTATTGGAATAAGCAAAGCAGTGGAGTCTGTGTTAAAAAACGGGTGGCAACAGGGTGTTGTTTTACTATTTTATTACTCACTACTCAAATGACTTTTAATTGGCATTAAATTAAATTACTTTCTGACAAGCTGAATCTGTTTTGCACACAGCAGTAACTATTAAGAAATCCACCTGTTTTTTTGTCAATCCACAAGCTTTTCCATCCACTTTTCTTCCTCTGTCCCTTTGGAGGGGGTGGAGGTCGGGAGGAGGAGTGAGCAGCTGAGTGTGCATTTGACAGCTGATCAAGGCTGACCCTCCATGATTCCCTGGCAGTGTGGAGAAATTGGATGTTTGGGAGCTCCTGGAAACAATGAATGAAGTTTCAGTTCACCTTGTTAAGTGGATGTTCTCTTTTTTTAAGATGACTGTTGCAGTAGTGTTAGGAAAATATATGTTTTCTAGTCACTGGGAATTCCTGTAGAAACTGTATCAGATATTTTTTCCCTTTTCCAAGTACATTAACTTTTCCTAGTTTTCTTGGATGTGGAAATACTACCTAATAACTGGCTTCCAACAGGACTGTCTGGCCTTGCTGAACACTAATGATAAAGAATCTTTGTTGCTTAACCCTAAGCATGAATTTAGAATCTCTCTTGAAGAGAGATTAACATTAAATGAAGTTTAAAATTGAAGAGAATTGATCATATTAAATTTTTCTGCTTCATGGGTGAACCATTTCATAGCCAGGCAGTAACTCTTGAGAGGGAAGTGGTTCATAACAGGTAGGATGAAGCTCTTGTTTACTTTACTGTGTATGTAATCTCCTGCAATGGCAAAGTATCAGGAATACTTACAAATGGTGTAGACTGATGTAGATTATAAATAACTTGTTTTGCTGTGTTTGCACAGGATCAGACACACACACACACACACACACACGCACGCATTCATATACATCCAGGAACACTCAGGCTAAAACTGGGCACTCCCAGGAGATCAAGTAAATTAATTTTATGTTACTAAATCCAATTATCAGAAATGAGAGCGCCATGGAAAATAATAATTAATATTAGTTATACTTTTTCTTGTTTTAGGGGGTGTGCATTGTTGGTTGCTTTATAAGATGTAGAATTGCAGCATTGTGTGATTTTGAATCCTTATCTTGCTTTTCTGGCATGCACAGCTTTTGCTTTACCTGTTTGCCTTTATTTAAACCCAGGAGTTTTCTCCCTTTTATCCTCCCCTTTCCCTTGGGAGGATGTGAACAAGTGGCTGTATGGGGCTGAGCTGCCAGCTGGGGCTAAACCAGCATCACCTTGTCAGAATTTGACAATTCCGCTGAGCTGATCACTCTAGGCTGTCCTTGGTCTAATTGGAGAAATATATACATGAATTTTAGGAAGAATTCAAGAGTACCTTTACTGGATGAATTTCTATCAAATGAATATGAGGAGATCATAAATAACTTAAATATAGATATATAGACTCATAAAGGAGAAAAATAATTTGGTGAAATGCATCAAAGTAGTGCAAGAGCGGTGTAGACTCCTTAATCACTAGGTTATAAAATTATAATCTTTAAGATCAATGCAAAGTAAATACATTATTTCAAATCAAATATCTTTACAAGTGAGACTGCTGATTTAGTCCAGATCACTCAGAGGTGGTCAGGGCATTCTTTTAGCATGATACCTGGGTACTAACACAGAGATTATCTGCTTTCATACATGAATTTCATGTGAAGGAAACACATCTTCCTAAAAAAATTGGTATGTCACTTTACAGTCACTTCTATGGTTTGTGAACCTATATATCAGACAAAGAGAGAATTCACAATCAGATCTTTTACAGTTCATTCTGTGTTACTACAAGGCTGCCCCTCAGGCTGGTGGTTCACAGCTCCTCAGTTGTTGTGTGAAATAAGGTGTGATCAGCTACAATCTCGTGTTTTCATTGCAGATATTGTAAACAGAAAAACTTTGTGTACTAACTTTTCAAAACAGTTTGCAGAGTGTGACCATGAAATTAAAACAGCATGAGAGAAAATCTAACTGACAAAAGCTATGGAAAGCCTCAGAAACATCTATTGATGAGCAGCATTCACATCTGTGCCTGGTTTTCTGACCTGGATCTTCTGCTCTGACTTTCTGGCTTTACCTGAGCCATCTTTTGGCTATAAACATGCTGGGTGAGTCCTGAACTGTGTCTGAGCCTGATTTGCTCTCCCTGGCTCCCATGTGAGGGAGGTCCATGCTCCCACTCACCTTGCTACAGTGTTGGGCTCCTGGCTCACCATCCCTTGTGGAACAGGCAGACATCACTGTTCCCAGACATAAAGCACATGCTATTGTGAAAAAATTAAGCAGCTGGTGGGTCACTGTGCCTGTTAGCATCCAGATTTCAATATTATATTACGTATGATGCTCTGTAATGAGGGATATAATTCACAGGCTTGACTTAAACTTAAAGAGAACTTTACATCCACTTTGCCTCATAGGACGTGACAGCCTGTAGAAATCTGATTTTATTTTCCATCATGTAGGTAGGCTTTAGTGATTTTTTTTTTTCCTTTACTTGAAACCTTGATTTTTGGCTTAAAGCTTTTACCAAGACACTTTTGATTCTTTTATGTATCTTAAATTACATCAGAAGAAAGTAACTCCTGTCATAAATATTGAATAGGCATAGTTGAATACTTTATTCATCTTGGCTGGGGAAGAGCTGGTAAAAGGTTTGTCTGTCACAACATAACACAGCAGATACACATAATCTCACACCAGCATCTTTGACATGTTTTTGAAGAGATGTGTGTCAATTGGCTGTATAAAATATCTTTGGGACCAAATTAAATTAAAACACTCACTGAAAAATTTTCTGGGATATGAGTGCTAGGTCAAAGATTATACTTGCACTTCCCATATTCTGACATTTTTATGTGGAACCTGGTTTACCAGTACTTCAAAATGCTGCCAATCACAAGCTTGTTCTTTGCAATGAAAAAGTATTGGATAAATCAAGGGAATCAGTTTTGAGACTTCTGTAAAAGGATGGAAGACATGAAAAGGGAGATTATGTTGATGGTGGACAGTCTGGGCTGGGTCATGAATATATGCAAGTTTGATAATGACAAAATAGCGAATCACAGAATTATAGAATCATAGAACCAATGAGGCTGGAAAAGTTCTTTATCATCATCAAATGAAACCATTAGCCCAGCACTGCCAAATCCACCACTAAACCATGTCCCCACCATCCTCCAAAGGATGGTGACTCAGCCACTTCCCTGGACAGCCTTTTTCAATGCTTGACCACTCAGTGTAGATCAAATGAAAATATCACACTCAGAAAAGGTCACGGATAAGAAGTACACTGAAATACTTCTAAAAGAGCATTTGGAACTTTCCCCAGGACTCTAGATGTTCAAAACCTGAAAATGTTGAAAATCTGTCCAATAGGAGAGGTGAAAATGAGGACTAGACTTCTTTTTATTCCATGTTCTGTTCATTGAATTCCTCCTGAGCTGGGAGGGTTTGCAAATCTGGAGATAAAATGTAGTACTATTTTAGACCTAAGTGGATGAAGAGTTTAAAGTCTTTTCAAATTTGTTCCTGTCTTCAGGTAATCTATATCTGATTTTCTAGTTTTGCACCCAGTAGAATGTGAATACGGCACAGAATTACCTCTTAATGGACCTTTTTTTTTTCTTCAACTTTCAGAGTGAAGTGGTGGACACCTTATCTCTAGAGATATCTCTCCCAGAAAAAAACACTACCACACTATCAGCGTTCAAAGGCTGTTTTGTTTTTTTTTTTTGTCTCTTCAACAGGAAACTTACAAATGTGCAGATTAGATTAAATGGTAGTTTTCCTTGCTTGAAAAAAAAAAATAGATGAGAAAAAACAATATCTATAGAAAATTGTTGTGAATTACAAGCTCAAGAAAAAGAAAATACTCTGGCTGAAAGTTAAATTCTCATCTCAGTTTCATGTATTTTCACTGACAAATGTCTCTGAGCTAGACTTTGAAAATAAATTATGTCACTCCTCTAGTTTTCACTTCTGGAAATATGTAAGAAGTTTGCATTTTCATAAGCAATCAACATTTTGAAGTAATTAGTTTGATGGATTGAGTTTTCCAAATGTGATGGTGAGCATCCACTTGAAAACCAAAAGCACGCCAGAAAATGAAGATACCTAAAAGAGACTACTTTCATAATAAAGTCTAGATCATTTGAGTTATAAAATTATAAAAGTTTAGCATCAATTCTGCTTTGGTGATCATTTGCAGAGTACAGTTATTTACATCAGTGTGGTGTAAATGAATAGTAATGAAACAGCTTCCATTGAGCCAGCAGAATTAACACTGGTTTCAAATGTCCTAAAATCCTTTTATTCAGAGAGTGATGGAAAGACTGGAGGAAAAATTTTACATTTTTAATCTATAAAATGGGGTTTAGCTTTTTATAGGTACGTTTTTGCTCTCTTGTGCATTGATTTTGCAGCAGATCTGATGAAAATAGCCAAAGTGAGGAGTGTCCAGTTGATCAGAGGAGAAGACATTTCAGTGGCTCTTTCCTGCTCTCAGTTTTGATTTCACTTTGCAACAGAAAAAATGAAATTTTCAGAGCCAAAGAGGATTTTGTGAAAAAACATATGCTTGAATTCTAGTTTACTGTTCCTCAATATGAATCACACAGGCAGGGTCTTGGAGCCAAAGTTTTCAGTCCCAGCTGATCAACCTACTTGTTTCAGACATTATTTTCCTGATATATCTTTCTCCGACTCATTGTATACAAAGACACACAGATTGTGTGCACGAGAAATTTATATATATATATATAT
>VWZV01002805.1:8195-18399 GCA_013397155.1 Irena cyanogastra | reverse complement strand
ACCATGATGTCTCTCTGCCGTTCTTTTATATTGCTTACATCTTGTTCTCTCTCGCTCAGGGGCCGGGGGAAGTGGAATTGAGGCACTAAAAGGGTGAACATGTCGGACTGGGCGTTCCCCGACGGCTGGAGCGGCGGCTGGGAAAACGGCTCAGTTCAAAACGGCTCAGCTCGGATCAGCCGGCCTGAATTCAGCAGCAGCACGCTGGGATGGGGCCTCCCCCCGCTCCCCGTCCGATGCAGATTCCACAGAGCAAAGTCCCGGGGCCGCTTCCGAGTTGGGGAGGCGGCCGGCAGGGCTCGGCTGGGTCCCGTGCTGGGCTGCAGCAAGCAGCCGATGTTGACAAAGCTGGCTCCATCGGGCCCGCGGCACCTCCTGCCTGCTCCCCGGCAAGCGATGGGCGGAAGGGCGGGGGGCGAGGGGGAAGTGCCCAGGCCGCGGCCAGGCCCGGCCGGTCCGGCGCTGGACACAGGCTGGGGCAGACCAAGTTACCTCTCTGCTGGCCCATAAGGAAAGAGAACGTTCCCGGGTTTTTTCGCCTTTAACATGTGTTTCTTCACAGAGGCGTGTCCAACTTCTCAGTGGCTCACCCCGCTGCCAGTTAGACACAAACCTCTTGTCTCATTCCCAAGCCCCTCCCTTGTCAAACTACCGCAGGATGAAATTGCCTCCAGCAACAGATAAGAATTTTTTATTTCCTTGGTTTGGAATAGAATACATAAAATCTATATCTACATAAAACTGCATTATAATAAACACACAGTTATGCATAAATTGAAGCAATAACTTGGTAAATACCAAGGAAAAAAAAGTGTTCAAATAACACAAATAATATTAAGAATTAATAAAATAATCACATTATCTTTTTAGCCTGTGTTAAATCTTTTCAGCACATGATAAGAACACACAATGGACACAATTTAGTTGGAATATAATTAAGTGTTTAAATTCTGATATGATAAGTTTGTAGCTCTAATGAAAAATATTACTACACATGATCAAGTGTGTAACACCTCATCAAAGACAAAATTTATTTTTTGTATGTAGTGGTGACCTAGCAAGGGTATACCAGCTTTTTGTCTTATATTGATTTAAATCATCAATTGACAAAACCATTGGCAGAGTGATGGTGAAACTTTTCCTGCATAATTTAACAAATCTCTTACTGAGTTTTAAAGAAACTACATGACAGTGTAACCTCCCTGTCATTTTTTTTTTTTTTACCGGTTGCAAAAAAATTCCCATTTCACTATGTGAAGTTCCTCATTGTGAGGCTTCTCATTTTGATTGAGCTCTGTGTTCCTTTGTGGTGCATCTTTATTGCCCACTGCCCAAGGGCTTTCTTTGAAGACCTCCAAGAAATTTCCGAGGTTCTCTCAACTTATAATGTTGCTATATACTGGGGTAAATACACAGAAATTTAGTGTTTGCTATTATCGATACGATTGATCAAATAATCTTGTACTTGTTGACAGAACTGTACAAGTCATCTTATTTCTACGTGCTTACAATGGCATAAGATAATTGTATCAGGTGGAGAAATTCTAATCCTTCTGATTGCATTCCTTGGACTGTAAGATTGACTATTTGAAAGCTAAAATTAAATGTAAAGTTTTCCCTATTCATTCTTTCTGAATTTAAGGGATACTTTGAATGGTTAAATCCTTTATTTCTTCCTTTCTTCTTTTGGGTCACTAAAAAAGGGAGAAAATATTTCTCCTGCATATTTTCTATTATCTTATTTTCAGAAGAAAACTGATTTCTATTCTCTCATGAGGCTTATGTGTTAACTGCTGATTCCTTACATATTTTGGCTTGCACTTCATCTTTAATTTGCCACTTGAATGCTGATTTAAAAGGTGATTTGAGTGGATTTAAGTTCCTCATAAGGATGAATGAATTTCAGAAGCACTCTGTTCTTGTTCCTTCCTTCATCTCCTTTATATTAATTTTGCACAATCCTTTCTGTAGTTCTTTCAAACCACTTCAGGTGACAAACACACCCTGTGGATTTGCTCTCTGTGGATAAGTAATAAATTCCCAATATTTTCTGTTCTTCTGGTTAAACAAACATTCCAATGAAGCTAAATTTCTAGTAAGTCAATTTTTAATTGAATATTCTTATCAATTCACATTAAAAATACAAATTACCAAAATGTTTATAAACTATTCAATAATAGGCTGAAATATAAGTAATCAAGTGCATATAGTGAAAACAAAACATTTTTATTAAAACTGGATCTTTTGAAAAGCACTTTCTCATAGATGTAGATATAAAGAAATTACTATTGCCACAATGAAGACTGGTTGACTTTGTTTTATAACTTAAGAGGCAGCTCTTCAGTTATAATATATTGACAGTATATGAAATATATATGAAAAAAAATCTTTTTTTTTCTGTAGGAGTTGCTTTCTGTCCTGCACTAAAGCAATTGTTTAGAGGAACTGAGATAACTTATGAACAGAATAACAAGGCAGATTAATATGAATATTAGCAACACAGCAATCAGCTGACCTTTTACTTTGTGAAATTACTGGTCAAATTCACTGAAAATACAGCACTGGAAAAGACTATGTAGAATCACTGTTAAATCTCTATTGTATTGTTTTGTTTTCATACTGCATAAATTCACTGACTTTTGAAAAATTATGTCAGTATAAAACTAGAATAACAGAATTGTGTCCACTTTTAACTGGTATTCCAGCATATTTAATATCTTTTTTTTTCTAAAATATTTTCTGCAAAAACATAAGTAGTATCTTTTCTTAGAGAAAAGGGAAGGATTTGTTGCTAATGTATTCCATCCCAGTCAACTGAATTGATGTATTAAGCGTCTGTTAGGGGAGATAAGGAATCTGTAATGGTCCATCAGTATATACAAACAAATATAAATGCATGCACACATATATTTTTAAGTTCCTTTCCATTCTTACACTGTCCCAAACTGTTGTTTTGTGATTGTGTATGAAAACAACAATGATCTACAGAAAAGGCAGACACGTTTATAGATTCCTGCTGCCTGATTCATGACTTGTTGGTAGATCCAGGATACCACACAGGGTTCCTTCACTGTACAGGTTGGGAGGCAAAGAAGACAAGGAGGTACACTCACTTCAAACAAAAAAAGCTGCAGAGGCATCAACTCAGCAGGTCAACTGTTTCCTTCTGATCCTGAGTTTACTCACAGAGACACTAGCTGGATTAGTGGGCATGATATTATTTAGAGCACTGCGAAAATAACAACTGGGAAAAAAATGGGGGAATTTTTTTATATTCATCAGTTTGATTTTAGTCATATTTTGTATCAAGGGCATGTTACCTATAGATTGTAGTAAGAGCGGTATTTTTCCAAACTGGTACATCTCAGAGCAACAAAATGAGATCAAATGGAAAATAATTTTGAAACAGAGGATGCCTTTCTTTTAATTTAATTCTGGAAGAATAGAATGTGGACAGAATATTTAACAATATAATGTTCACTAATTACTGTCCTACTACTGAAAATTGTCATTGATTCATAAACTGCACTTGCATTACTCAAAGTTAAGTAAGTAATCTCATTGGTCAGCTTCTAGTTTTTATCAGATAATTGAAGGCCAAATAATTGAAGATTTCAAAAAATGTTTGAAATGATTGCCCTAAACAATATTTATTTTTTAGAAACATAATGTGTTTTCATTAAAATGTCAGGCACTTTGGAGGCTGGAAGTAAAAGAGCCAAGCAAGTTAGAATTCTAGAGCTGTTATTTTCCTAGTGCTGTAATAGCTTCTCTTTGAGTACTTCCTTACTATTATAAGATATTAATGTTCTATGAACTTTCAGATTCGGTTTTAGTCTCTTGTGAGTAAAAAAACAAAGGAACGTTATCTTATTTTGCAAAGGCAATCTCATTTGATCATGTATATCTAGCTTTGAAAAGAAGATGGATCACAGAAAAAATAATCAACTATATGAGCTACTTTGTTTTACTTAGCCAATGGAGTTGAAGTGCCAATTGTTGAAAAAATCAATTTTTATTACCCTTATGACACATTTTAGAAAAACTGTCCCTACTGAAAGTTCACTTATGAATGCAAACTTGCAGACTAAAAAGCCTGTTTTAGGGGTTGTATGTTTGTTGGTATTTTGTCTAGCCTTATATCAATTTTTAGAATAGCTCTCCAGGAGCTGGAGTTACACAGTTGCAATACTTTATTACACCTTCACTATAAAATCACCCACCACCCCGGTGAAGTCTGATCTTTGCCCCTTTCCTCTGCCCTCTTCTCCCCTCCTTTGCAGCCTTTCTGCTGTCTCTTTTAGAAATTCAGGCCCGAGAACAAGCTAGAATTTAATTTCAGTTAGATATGATTGCAAAGTCTACTGCAAGTCCTGAGAAGAAAAAGGACAAATATGGGTATGTGACATAAAACACATACTAGCCATGTCCTAGAAGAAATAAAGCTAATGTTTCAGTTATGACTACACTAAATTCTCAGCATGCTTGTTTTAACAAGTCAGAGGAAAATGTGAGATTACACTGAAAATTGTGTGATTGCTGTTACAGCCAATGCTAGTACAACAGATACAATTTTTTTGATTGTTGGGGGGGTTTTCTGCAGGTTTTTTTGTTGTTTTTCGACACTGCTTGTAGAAGGAGCAAGGGCACATATGAATTTAGGCTTATATAACATTTTAGGTTATTAGAATTAAATGTATTGATGAATGAAGATACTTCAAAATGTTGCTAACAAATCATTCAGACATTTTGAAGTCCATCATCTTCTACAGGCTTAACGATCTGCTGTGCCTTGCAGGAGCTGTTCTTCAGTAACAGAAACACGTGCTTTCAACCTCTCAGCTTTTCAGTAATAAACTCTATAAAACAAATTTTAAGAACTATAAGGATTTTTTTTTTAAAAGCTGCAAAAAATACAGGTCATCCCTTGGCAAAAATTAGGTTAAGTCATGAAGCAGGAAATAAAATATCAGGCATTTCTAAAGGAATATAGCAGAAGCAAAGAATGAAGCAACACTTGACAAATCAGTCCGACTACTAATAACAAACAAAATATATCTATTTTTCTTAAGATAGAACACACTTCTATTCCTGCAAGTGGAACAAATGAGGAACTCCAGTTCTGCTTGCAGACTTATTCTCATGTAAATACTCCCACCTGGCAGATTCCCTAAGAATCTAATTAAAAAGTTACCATTTTTAGCAATGTTATGCAATCCTTTATTTTATTGCTTGTTAATTTTTTTTAAATAATTTATCAAAGAATTTATAGCAATTACCTCTATCTATTTATTTATTTACCATACCTTATTGACATTGAAATTATTTTTATTCTTTTTATTATAGTTCAATTAAGATAATATTTCAAAAACCATTTTGAAAACTATTTTTTTTCTGCATTGGGGTCACTTGTTTTCCAAATTTGGCCTGAGATCTACACAGTCCAGCTGCAAAATTTGAGTTCAACCCAAAAATTTTACAATCTCAGTTTTAGAAAACAGATTAAAATCTAAATTGCAATTTTGTCTTCAATCTTTAATAATTTCTTTAGATAGAGGAAAAGGAAAGGCATAGATTTATAATAGATTATAATCATAATTTACAAAGTCCAAGTGGAGGAAGGAAGAAGTTTTGCTCCTATTTCATATTTAAATCCGCTCAATAGTTAGGCACGTCTTGTCCAACTAGTAAAGAACTCTCAAATCAAGATCTACAGACAGGCAGTTCTGCAAGACCACCATGTCAACACCAGAGGAACCTGGCATGAGAGCAAAGCTGCATTTTTTTGTCACTTACACAGACCTATCCTACCACATGGAATACAAGTAGACATGCCATCTTCTCAAAGCTGAATCAGTGGCCTATGAAATATGTGAAAAATAGAACCCTCCATCTCCAAGTCTGAGTGGACCCTATCATTAACCTCCAATTATGTGTACTTTTGAAGTAGCAGAAATTAGCTATTCATTATTTCAAAGTTTTTCCAGTTTTGTTGACTAAATTCCAAAGCTAATTCTTCTTGCCTATAGAGTTTCATTTTAAGCAGATAAATGTTTTGCAAAAGTCTCTCAAAATCAAGTGCTCTTTCACATGGACTACCTGTAGACTCAAAGTCAGGAATCATACTCAGGAAACAATAAAACAGCATTGGTATGATATTGTAACTACATCACATGTAGATAGGAGGGCCAAGACAGATGTTATTAAAACAATCAGCTGCACAGAGAGGGATATATTTTCCTCCATTTCTTCCAAAACAAGTAATAGAGATTCCCATATGAAAAAAGTCAGGTTAGGACAAAGCAGTGCAGAAGGCTCTCCTCAAAAGATGTGGTAAAGCTAAGAACTCTGTGCAGGAGGAAGATGCAAATGCCAAAATTTGACAAGACCACAAGGCGAGACTAGATAAACTGTTAAAAATAAGAAAGTCTGTAGAATTTCTATGTGTAACCAGAATGATTGGACTATATAACAGTACTGGTGAATGAAATAATTTCTTTTCATCCTGTTTCACTATACTGTGTTAGGTATCACTTTGTTTGCTATCAGAAACAGGTTAGATGGACCATGACAGTGATGCATCGTATTTACCACTAAATTTTTAACAATTTACTGAACTCAAAATATCACCATCTTGGAGAATTCTCACATATCTAATAGTGCCCTTGACCCTTTCCTCCTTTTCAAAGTTTGGACATGATTTTTAAATATCACCTCAGAATAACAATATAATCTGTACATTACAAACCAATAATTATAACTATTTATCTAGATCTCTCTCAATGAGTTTTGGAGTGGCTGATTTGCCTCTACCAGCTCTGTTTTCTTTTGCAGGGCAGGACAAGAAAGTGCTAACAGAACTGCACCTACATTCAAAAATCATCCTAATAATTAACACAAAGGTATAGTGTTGCTTTCTATCTTACTTTACAAAGCTTTTTGAAAAAAATGATTTAGATATTTTACTTGTTTGACCATTACAGAATATTTGGCCAACAGTTTCAAATATCTATCAATTACTTAAGCTCCACTCTGAAACAAAGCATGTGTCCTTCTTAAAGAAAAGCATTATTTCCTAAACACTTTGAAAAGAAAAACAGATGCACGGGGTACTTTCTTTTGTACTGTCATGCCTTTTCAAATCTTAGTTATCCATCAGCCTCCCAGGCCAACAGAATTTCTGCTGATCATCATAGAATCATAGAATGGCCTGGGTTGGAGTGACCCTTAAAGATTAATTTTTTTCCAACCCCTCTGCTCTGGACAAGAACACCTATCACTAGACCAGGTTGCTCAGAACTGCATCCAGCCTGGCCTTGGACACTTCTAGGCATGGAGCACCCATGTGAGGGTGGAAGACGTTGTTGTGGCTTCTTGGGATGTCTCACAACATCATAAAATCTGAAGAGTAATTTTTTGGAAAAATTATGGATCAGCACACTAAACCATTGTGAGAGGTGAACTGATGTTGAACATTACCACCATCTAGAGAGAGCGAGAGCTATAATTCAATTTAATTCTGTCTTTAACAGTTTAACCAACATCTACAACTACTTTTTGGATTGGCATTGAGATTTCATTCTCAAAATCATGTTTCCTCTACTACTATTCTCTTAGTAAATTAACAAAGTTTATGAAAAAGAAGTCATTCTTGACAAGTACGTTGAAGCATATTCTTTAGCATTCTGATGAAATGCTTCCTGAAAATAATCTTTTACTTGTGTATTTAAAGAATATCTTCTTCTCATATTATGTGGAAGTAGCAAACTGCTCAGTACCCACTGTTTTCTTTGATTCCTGTTATTAAATACAGCCTTTGGTTTAGGTTAAGTATAGCTTGTCTGTGATGCCTGTTATTATGGTCTACAGCAGCAGACTTTCTTATATTTTCTTTGTTTTGGCAAGACTCAGTATCATATGCTCCAGCAAACTGGTTTCAATAACATGATACTGGAAGTGATAGTGAAAGTGAGGGTACCAGGTGACAGTACCAGGTACCTTGTCTTGTGCAGTTTCTTCAGGATTTTAAATTCATGTATAAATAATACGTACATTTTTCCTAACAAAGAGTTATCCAAGAGAATAACTTTAATGATTACTTTTGAAGAAGCCAGAAAACTAAAACACTTAAGCCTAGGTACAGAGGACCCTTTATCAGTGCTATTTGTTAACACCATTCCAAGCCTGTGCAGCTTAGACGCATGAAGATCTAAAACTCGGGTTCATTGCTATGCACTTTGTGCTTCAAATGGAAATGTATGTACACTACATAAAACTTGTTTCAGAGTGATCCGCAGGCTCACAGAGAAAATTCCATCTCCCTTCCCTCTGTCTTTTCCTAACCATCTTTTCAAAATATTCATTCCTTCATCTACCATTTGTTATACTTTCATACACCATTTGAAATTCAAATCCTGGGTTCTCGATAATCACCTAACAGTGCATTTAAAGCTCACAAAAATGTGTGCATAAATGAGGGAACTATGCTATATGGTGTAGTTTCTTGTTTGTTTGTTTGTTTGTTTTTCCCTAGGGTAGGAATTAAGGATGTTATTGGTCAGCTTAAGTTTAAAAGGACAATATGTCTTAGACTTTAAAATTATTTAACTATGAATTTACATATACTGCATACAGCAATATTTAAGTGAGAGAGAAGAGTGATAGAGAAAAATTTATTTTCTGCATAGTTATTAAAAAATGAAATAATCCAAGATCTACTAAACCCTATAAACAGTCAAACCTTTTTGAATAGTTTTAGATGTAATTACAAAAGTTTTGTCTTACAAAATGTTCAGTTAGACTTGTTTGATAACTGTTCAGATTTCCTTTTTCTGTGATATTTTGAATATTTGTGTCTCAACTAAGATCAAGCACCTTTGCTGTCTTCCTTGTAATTTGTGTTTTACTTGTCTTTCTTGTTAGGAGCAAGGAAAGGCAACAGAAATTTAAAAACCCAGAATTTGCATGTTGGAATCATTCAAAGTGTTAACTAAGAGTTTTGTTATACTAGAAAGGCTAATTTATAAATTAAATGTTTGTTTTATCTTGCATACTCTCAACCTGTCCTGCCAATAGGAAGGAATACTGTTGTTATTACTGTCTTGTTCAAACAATCATCACATGATCATCATCAAGTGAAATCAACTAATTCAATTTCTAAGTCATAGAATGTAGTCCACAAAACTATTTCAGAAATTGGAGGCTATATTTGTAATTTGTAATTCAATGTACTCCATAAAACTATTTCAGAAATTGCAAGCTATATTTGTAATTTGGGGGCTAAATCAGCTACAAATACCTAACTGGGGATTCCTTTCTGTAAACACAAATGTATCTTAAATTATCTGTCCTTCTTGACATACCTAAGAAAAAAGGTGCCATGTTGGACTTACAAAGGAACACAGCAAAACTAAATTAATTTCTCAACATATTGCTTTGCTATATTCTAAGTCTCTGTGCCTTGATACTGCAGACTGGAGGCCCATTAATGCAGGAGAATCCCTGCTGAGTGACTTTTACTAGTTACAACATAGTATATCCTGTAGAATTAGTTGCAAACTTAAGAAGTAAATTCAATGAATTCAGTAAATTGATTTGAAGGAGCCTTTTATATTAATATCATGTATCAAAAAACTATTTCTCTCACTTCAAAATCATTGCTGCCATTTCTCACTCCATGGTTTTCTAAGCAATGCATTGTAAGGTCCAGATGTCCTGTTTTGTATGTTCTAGAACAACAGCCTCTCAAAAGACAGTATTTGACAGCAGTGAAGAGCAGAGGGGAAAGTACCTTAGGGAAGATGAGGCATTTGAATCCACAGGCCATCTCAGTATGCTGGTTTTTTTAAACAAATCTGATATATATTCTGCATGCTGCTATATCTGGGGTCTTTCATATCCTAGGGTGTCTAAAAAGTGCTGGTCCCTATCACCTCACAATCAGTAACACACTGCACTGATGCCATTTAGGTTTTGCCTTCTTTCCTTTCATATGTTCTCTGTATTTTTCACACATACATTTGTAGCTCTGTTACCTATGGTATTAGTAGCTAGTTTTCCCTAGTAGCTAGTTTTCCCTAGTAGCTAGTTTTCCAGTAATTTTCCGTTTACTCCCGGAGGTACAAGACTCCATGCTATCTTGCTTCTTCCTGGGAACCAAGGTCCAGACCAACTCTTTGAGATACATTCTCATGGACAAAGTACA
>VWZV01002804.1:0-36451 GCA_013397155.1 Irena cyanogastra | reverse complement strand
TATATGTATGTATATATACACATTTTTGCTGGTGCTGGGGTACCAAAAAGGCCTAGAAGGCAGCAGAGCAGGCAGCCTCTCCACTCCAGGAGAGGGCAGTGAAATACGGTTTAACTTGTCCAGGAAAGGGCAAATGCACCATGAACTGCTCAGCAGTGCCTGCTTAGTCAACCCAGACGCTGACCTTGGCAGCACAAACACGGGCAAATTCAGCAGTGGGGTTTCAAGAGAGGGGTTTCACGTGTCACAAGCTCCGAAAATTGTTGGGTCACTATTTCCTAGGAAAAAAATTATGCAACCACTTGTTCACTCCCTGTCCATGGAGAGGAAAAAATGTCATTAGGAGGCAGTGTTTTCTTGTGCTTAGGTTAATAGGTCTCATTTGTTCTGCCAATGTGGAGGGAGGCAGAACCAATGGAAGAACTTGTAATTCTCTTTTCCAATTAAGATAATGTGCCACATCAGCCCTCAATCATATTTTTGGATGCTGCAGTGTCCATGACACATCTCGGAGAGACCGCAGCTGTGATTAAACATTTTTGATAACCCATAAATATAACATTAGTTGCCTTGGTTAGGTTTCTGATAACATCATTCATTTCAGATCATTCAATTAGTGTAGACAAAAGGGCTCTTTCTAGGAGACATAATGTCATTGTCTCTGGAAAGGAACGTACTTCCCAATCACTGTTTATCACTCTGTAATTACAGTGCTGTAGCAGCCATGCTCTATATTACAAGGAGTCCTTTTTGTGCTCAAGGATCCAACAGTTCTTTGTTTTAATTTATTTTCCTCTTAAATACCTCCTGCTATTTAAGCAATAATTCCCTGTAAATCAATTGTTAGCAGCAGTTAATGACTGGTTGGTTAATTAATAGCTGAAAGCAAATCTGAGAGTGTTTGCCACTTTAACAAACCAGCAGACATTAACTGTGGGGTTATTCCTCATGTACCCTATAATCAAGGACTCCTCACAGCCTATGTATAATTTAAAGAAGGGACTGTCTGGGTTGCAATAGGTGGTGGCATTAGGGGTATCTGTGTTCTGCTGGAGAGCTGCATTAAGATGTTTTTAATGCAACAGCCTGCTCTGCTGCTCTCTCCAAGGGACAGATTCTCAAATAATCTTTTTCACAACATTGTCAATTAATATTTATATAAGCCTGTTTTGTCTCTTATCTTCCACAAAATAAGGTTTGGAGTGATGCTGCCATGGAGAAGGAAGGAGAGTCTAAAGCAGGCAGTAATTGATGTTCACAAAGAGGGTATGTGTAATGGACCAGCTGGCTTATTATGAACTAAAATTCTGCAGTGTCTTCAATACAGAGGATGGTAATGGGGAATAAATGTTGACATTTTCATGGTGAGCAATACAAGACCATCAAATCAAACAATTTCTGGCATATAGTCAAAGCAACATTTAAATGGAATCTTGAGAGATAAGAACATTTTTTTCATATTTTTTTTCTGAGTAGAAATGTGCAGCTGTAGGAGAAACTGCATGGCATGAGTTCCCCACACTGACACAAAGGCAGGAGTTCCCAACAGGGAATGTCTGACTTGTCCAAAGGAAAAGAAAAAAAAACAGCAGCCAGGAGCATCCTTGCATGACTGCACCAGCCCTTCTCACCCTGACATTAACTGGTAAATCTAGACAATTTCTACTTGCTGTCCTCTCCACAACCAAAGAGAGCAATTGCTCACTGTTTTGTTCACAGCCTCCACTTCTACATGGGACATCTGCTGCCATGCTGCTGTCAGCCTTTGCTTTTCTAAAGTGAACAAACCCAGTTCCCTTGGCATCTCTTCATAGTCTGTGCTTCTCAGTGCCCTATGTGCTGTCTGATTTACCTGGATTTTTTTGTCCTTCTCTTCATCTGCAGGGAAAGGGAGCACCTGGTTGGAGTAGCCCAGTGAAGAAAGGAAAATAAATATTGGTTGTATCTCGAGAATGATGATTCTGAACCACAACCCAGAATATTTAATTCATTATTCCCTTCAATACTCAAGTCTTCCACAAATACGCCACTGCCTGGTTATTTCCCCACCTTTCACCCACCCCTATGTATCTACATCTCTCTTTCCCAACCACAGAACGTTGGACTGTTCCTGAAAGAATTTAATTTAAATATTTGGGAGTAGTTTCTCGAAGTTGTGAAGATCATTTCAAATGCAGATCCTGATCTCCTAGGACTTCTATCATCTCCTAATTTTGACATCCACAGATTAACTTTGTTTGCCTGTTGTTCTGTTGTCAATAAAAAAACTATTTAAAAGAACTGAGCATAAGGAAACTGCTGAATGACCTTCTTGAAATACCTTCCCTTACAGTGATCCAGTGATAGCTGTTGCTGAGGAGCTATTTTTCAATAGGCTGTGCACCTACCCCATTGTAATTATATCTATACCGCGTTTTTTAGTCTGTCATCTATGTCAAAAACTGTTACTAAAAATCAAGCACCAGTGCATTTGCTGCTTCCTCTTTATTCATAGACCTGCTACTGCTACAAAGAAGGAAATCAGATTGATTTGACATCAAACGCTCTTGACAAGCCTATGTTTTCCTGTATCAGCTGGCTACTTCAAAATTGATTGTTTAATGATTCGTCCCTGAATCTTTCAGGACTTAAGTTAGATTGACAGGTCTGTAATTCCCTGGGTCCTCCTTTTCTCTCTCTTTAAAATATAATACACTGTGTTTGCCCTTGTCTTGTCTTCAGGGACCTCCTCTCTCCTCTGTGAGTTCTTAAAGATAATCACTAATGGCTCAGCGATTGCTTCAGACAGCACCTTTAAGTACTCTGGGGTGAATTTCATCAGGCCCTGCTGACTGGAGTACATTCATCTTACCTAAATATTCTTTAATCTATTCTCCTCCTCTTCCAGTCTGCATTTCTGCCCTCTTGTAAAAAGTAAGTTTAAACAACTGGCTGTGTACCCTGCTGACTGATACACTTCATAATTCAAAGCAATTGAACATTCATCAGTACATTTTAATTTTTTAATATTTACTAAGCTTTATATTTCCGTTCTCCCCATTACAAATTCTAAAAACACAAACTCATCAACCCCTATTCACTGGATGCTAAACAGACACACCACTCTTAAGGACAGATTCATTGGTGAGGATGGAGCAGAAGGAGGATACATGACTAAAACATTGTGTTTTGTCACGCAGAACTTCAGCATTCACTGACAGACTTATGCTGATTGCAACAACAGGTTCCCATTTCTGCCCAAGCTGTTCCTAAAATATAACTGGCACCTTTATATCTGAGAGTGCACCCACAGAAGTGTCCATCAGCCAAGCACTGTCCTTAGAATTGGTGAAACTGCTAGGGCTGTTGTCTAGATTTGCTCTAAATTACAAATATTAAGGCCATGTTGTTTGGGTTTTTTAATATTAAACATTAGCCAAAAGTCACAATGGGTTTTCCATGTAAGTACTACATGGAGATCTACTTCCTGTGCTCTATCAGACACCTGATGCTATAGTACTCAGTGGGAAAATAATTCAGGTTTCCACCTGTGGTAGCCATGCAGAACAATCTTTACTGCTGTCTCTAATAAAATCATCTTTTGTCCACCTCTCCCCTCAGCAGTTCACTATCATTACAGACCTGAGTGATGGTGTTTGCATACCAAGGCTCTCTCTAAAGCAGGGTATTTGTACAGTCAACACTCTCAGGTGTGTTTTTACTAGCAGTTCAAGGGTTTTCTGCCAGAATAAAGGATATTTCATAGGAGAAATTACCTTTTCAGAGGTCTGTGGGCTTAAGTCCCATCCCATTCCTTATCAAGTCAGGATGATTGCAAAAACTCAGCTTTTAAATGAAAGGCACTGGGCTCAAGTGAGTTTGCTGACAAGCCAGTCAGAGGAGGAGGAGGAGGAGAAAACTGGAGAACCGCTGAAGTCATTCACTTGACCTCTCCACATGGCTGAGTCTTGCAATGCACGTTTTCTACTTGACCCAGAAAGCCTGGATGACCAGGCAGTTTTTCTTTTTCTTTCTTGTGTCTTGAAACCCTGATCAAACTCTCATTTGAGAATTTGCCCACAGTGACCCTGGTCCATGTGACTCCTCTGCAAATATCCTCTTTGCCTGGTGCTGCATGTGAAGAGCATATGAGGGTACCAGCTGGGAGAGGGTACAGGGTTGCTCACTTCTTTGCCTTCTCTGTGTCTAGAGGAGTACAAGAGGTTTGTCCTGAAGCAATTCCTAGTTTTATCTTAGTGTGGTTCAGACTTTAAACTCAGGGTTCAGTGGTGCCAAAGTCTGAATGTTAATGTATCACTACCAGCAGCTGCTGTGTGTTTCCAAAACAAGGCAGCCATAAAAATCTAGGATAAAGGTTGTGGTGGCTCAGAATAAGCATTTTCATTTTAAGGGATCTGCCTCTGGGAGTGCATATTTGGAGGAAATAGGTAAAACAAAAACTTAGTCCTGCTTCCACAAAGCTTTTCCTTTACAGAAGGATGACACTGACATTTAAGATAAGAACTGGTTTGAAAATTTTCTATTAAAAAATTCATTAATAAAAAAGCATTACAAGTCAAAACTGACCCTTTTTGCAGTAACATATTGGTTTTGATGAAACTCACTTGCAACACTGCTCAAGTCTAGAACAGAAATTATATGACATTCAAGAAGGGGAGAGGCAAACCACAGAGGCTGCAATTGCCAGTTGGAAGGGCATTCACCCAAGACACTTCTAATTATCCACATCCTATATGAACACTATCCTGGTGTTCTGTCATCAGACCTACCTTCTGACAGACAGAAGATTTTACAAACCCCCACAAACAGACCAGTTCCCTGCTTCTTACATAAAAATAGATTTGAAATTCTCATGTCTGGGCTATTGTCCTATGGAAAACAACTTTTGAGCCGTATTTGAAGGAATTAACTGCCAGATACAACTTTCCCATAATGCCTCAGATTTCCTTTCTCATTTTCTTTTTGGAAACAGCACTGTTGGGTTCCTCAGCTGGAACTGCTGGCTGGAGTCTGTTCTCTGCTACTTGTGTGGAATGAGCATCATGTTCATCTCTATTTTCTGAGTTTGGAAAAATCACATAAAGTGAGTAATTTTCTTCTCATGAATCTTCTGTACCTTATCTGATATAAAACATAAATGCTGCGTAAATGGTTCTTTTCTTTGAGCTTTACTGCCATCCTCCTTTCTTAACCCATCCTCATTCTTTCCACTATTTTTTCAGATATTTTATTTTGAAGGACCCTTAGCAGTCTAAAACTGTTCCGTTTTTTTAGATTGAAGAATCTCTCCAACCTACACTCAGGTTATTATCTTGAATTTTGCATTTTTATAATATATTTGCATTTTCATGCCTCATTTTAAACTCCTACTTGTAATTTTGACTTTTGTTATAAAATCCCCTTCATAACTCCTCGAGTGAGACGACAATAAGCAACACAGTCTCCGCTGCCATCTTCCTCAAAGTTCAGTAACTCAGCAGGCCAGATTCAGCAGCAAGCTTCCAGGACTGAATTTTCCAGTTCTTCAAGCACTGGGGGAGCCAAGATTATAAATCAGTTTAAGAATCACTTGATTATGACCTATCAAAGATTGGCAGGTTGTTGATTGACAGATTGGCCTTAACCACATGTTGAGCCAGTTTAGAAGCATTCATGAACTTTTCCCCTTGTCTAGAATGGCACTAAAGCTTTGAATTGAGGTTTTCACATAAGTATCTGTAACGAAATAAAATAAACCTCATCAGAATGAGGAACTTCTCCCTGTTTACTAATATCTTCAGAGAGCAACATAATTTTTGGGAAATTAGTTGTCCATGGGGCTTTGCTCCCCACTGAAGACTCCCTGCCCTTTATCGTCTCTGCATGAATTTGCTCATCAGCAGGAGAAGGTAAAACTTGACTACTCTCATTGTCTTGAGTAAACAGCACTGCTTTAGTGATTTTTAATGCTGTGCTTCTGGTCCTTAGGAATGGTAAATTTTCCACTAGAATAAATTCCCTAATACTGCATGAAGGATTCAGAACTTCCCATTGAGCAGCTCAATAAAAGATTTTTTAAAAAGGAGAGGATTCACTGTTATCTTTATTGAGAAGAAAAAAATATAGCTCTTGGATCAAGCTGCTGTCCATGGCATCCAATTTTTTGTTTCCACTGCACAAAAAGGAAAAAAAAACCCAACCAAACAAAAAAACAGTAAAAAGAAAATTAGCTACATTGATTGCTGGCTGGGGTTTCGTTTTGGGTTTCCCTTGTGACTGCAGCATCAGCAGGAATGGTTACTTAGTCATGAATGTACTGCACAGCAAGAAATCAGATTGCTCCATGTGAGAAGCATGGCTTTTTTTCTGGTCTCTCAGTTGTGTGAGGAGGAAATCCAGCTACCCTTAATCACAGCCTGCCACCACAGAGGACACATAACTCACTACTACAGCCTTTATTATATGGTTCCCCAAAATGAAAAGAGCCTGTAGATCTTGGCTGTGGGGTATTGGAAATTAATATTATCCAAAATAAAATTCTAGCAGATCAACTTAACACTGCTTTTTAAGCTTTTTTTTTTGAAACCAGGACATTTTTAACTGTATCTTGATAAAACTCCACCTCTATCTATAATGGGCTCCTGATTATTAAACCCTTATTATAATATGATCACGTATTTAAGCTGCAATTATGCTTAGCTTCGCCTTGTGCCAGAAGCCCTACAATAGAGGGACAGGGCCCTTTCTCAAGTAGTGATTACACAAAAACATAATTTTAAAAAAATACAATATAATAAGACATTGGGAGGAAAAGAACAATTCCAGGTCAAGCCAGAAGATAACATTAGAGCAGGTCAGAAAACCAAAGTTACCTTGTACCCTGGTCCCTGTTTTCAGCTAGAAAATGGTACTAAAAATTCTCCACTCATTCAAAGGTTACCTCCCCAAAAGTGAGTTTGCTACTATTTGTAGTACATATTGCGCTTAGCCACTGATACAGAAAAACAGTGATTGCAGGAACCTGGTGTCCCAAACTGATCATCAGTGATTACAGTGCACCTGGGCAAAAATCTGAAATCAGATTTTGTTTCTATGCCACAAACATGAAATTTCAGTCAGTGCTAACCCCAACAAATGAAAGATTTAATTTGCATTTTCCTTTCTACAAAAGCAAAACTCTTCCTTTGTAAAAGTTTGACTGTGGAAGGGCTACATTTCAATGTGAAATTCCTAATGAACAGTATTTACAAGCATATGACAGGACTGCAATAAGCCTAACAGGGGCTACTCAGCTATTAAAATATCCAGAAACAGATTAACAATTTTTCATAATCAGAGCAGCAATATCAAGTGCAAGAGGGTTAACTAGATGGAAAACTTCAGAGTGAGGTGGCACTGGCTCTTAGTCCCTTACACAGCCCCTCCAATGAAGATTTTTTTTTTTTGGCCATTCCCTTGAAATACACATGCTCCTTAAACCCTCTCTGATAGCCTCAGTGACATCCCACTCTCTGGTTCCTCTTACAAAAGACCTCACAGCCGGCATGCTGAGGCTAAATAACACCATCATCTTTTCTAAGGTAGCCTCTACCCTGCAGTGTGAAGCAGTAATTTTCCACTTTACGAGCTGCACACAGTGCATTGCCTACAGCAGCTTGTTTAAACACCCTGTCCCTTGGAAGAGAGATGCTCAGAGGGTAACTCCTTGTGCTGCACCACCAGCCCCTCCTCCTCCTCCTCCTCGCTAGGCTGAGAGGAGCCAAGGGACCCTCAGAGCAAAACGGGGGAGGCTGCAGTACAGGCACAGCACCACTGTGCCTCAGCACCACATTATCCTCCAAACTGAAAGGAAAATAAACACAAGTAGCACAGCACATCTTAATTTTCACCGCTGGTAAGTGACAGTTTTACTCAATTTTAGTCAGCTATCAAGTAATCAGAATGAGTTAAGCAGCAGAAGGAAGGGCTGTGCCAGGATCCAATAAAGCAATGGGCACTTGAGCGCTTCAAGGAGTCACTGCACATCTCCCTCTTATCATCATCCCCCTGGGTTCCCCATCACTGCCATCAGACAGCATCTCTGAGCAGCTCCAGAATACCAGGAAACCAGCACCTCCTGCCACTGCTGTCATCAGCTTTCAGCATCAGCTGTCAGTCCAGCTTGTCTCCATGGGATGGTTCCACAGACATGCCTGCCTGTCTTTATCTGCTTTTAAGAGCCTAATAAGAGGGCTAGAAATTGCTATTAACTCCCAGCAAGCCCCACTCACACCTTAAACTGAGAGCAGTGCTTGCACTTGGTCAGCACTCATGATCCCTCCTGTTCTACCAGCTGAGATGGACATGGTGGGTTGAAAAGTTTCATTGGAAGGCCAAAGGCAATTTCCCCTTTAGACCTCCCAAGGAAAAGAGTAGCCTTGGAGACACTTCCCTCCATGTCTGCACTTCTCTGAATATTGTATCTGCTTTCAAAGGCTTTAGTCTCAAAGGTCATCTCAGTTGCAACCTGCCCAATGTAGGGATTGGATATTGCTGGCTGTAGTAAGGAGGGTATTTTTATTATCTCCTTATGGTCAGAGATTGACTTTCAATCGCCAATTCTGTGTTTTGCACACTGTGCAAGCCATGAGGGTATTTACAAATGCAAACTTCCAAGGATGTCTTTAGGGCACAAATTAGAATGACTCTGGTGAAATCTCTGGCTTCAGCTGTGTTTTACTACTGCCATTAAGCTGTCACACAGGGGCTGTAACCTGCAGTGATTCCATATATAACTGCACACACAAGGCAAACGGTTAATGGCTCCTTCCTAAATCCCGACAGCCCAGCAGTAAGGAGGCTATGGACACAGCCTCTGTGAATTTAGCCAAGCACACACCTTCTCTTTACAACACCAATAAATAACTATTACCCTTTGGGACAGGACTGAGGGCACACAATGGAAAAATGTCCTGGCAGGCTAGAAAAGGACATCTGAAGAAAAGTGAGTTTTGGCTCAAGATGGTCATTCCTCATGGCTGTGATACCTTCCCTGATGTGGGGCAATCCTAGCCCACATTACCTTTGGTTGGAAAATAGAATTAGCCAGATAGTGGTCAAATTTATACTGAAAGGGATGGAAAACACTTCTTCTGTTGCATGAAGAACATGCAAACAGCCTTTAATTATGGAACATTACAAAACTACACTGATCCAAGACCCTAATTATTTTTTTTTCTCCAACAGTTATTTGCCTCCTCCTACGTGAAACACCCCCACCTCTCGGCAGCTCCTACTTCAAGCTCTTTGCAACATCTCAAGAAATTCAAATGCCTGCTCTTAGAGGAAAATAGTTTCTAATTAAACATAGAGCGTGGGTGTGAATGAAGCTGGGCCCACTCCTTGCCTCGCTGAAGTCAACAGAAAAATGTTTTTCTTTTTTACCACGAGCAAAGACAGGGGTGATGGGTCATTGCTCCCAGGCAGTCTTAAGGAAACACAGGGTCATTGGTACCGACAACTAAGGTGGCTTTTCTTTAGGTTTGGTAAAAGCCTGAAGTTTCCTAAATTTCAGACTGAGGGTGCAGTCTTGGCTGGAAATGTGTACACTAGAGATTGGGGCATGGCCAATGGGCAACGGCAAGACAAGAAGATGGAATGTTCATGTAAACATTAGCTACTGATGGGTCCACTCCAGGTGTGAGCATCAGAGAAGATCATATTACAAACCTTCCTCTGCACCACATCAGACCATGATTTTGTGAGTTTTGAACCAAAATTAAGTATTTGGGAAATGTTACTTGTCCTTTTCATGGCAAAAGAAGATATTTTGCAGACTCAAAATCTAATTACATAATTTTCAAATATATTATTTCATCGATCTGAGGTCTAAGTTTAAAAGAAAATATTCTAGCTCATAATTTATCTCTTTCTACTATAATTCATCTACAGAAGCATCCAAAAATTAGAAGAAAGTGTTGGAAGTGCAGCCAAACACAAATCTTGCCAGCATCACAACACAATACAGAAAGACAAAGACAGACCATGGTTTCTATTCATCTCAGTGGCAATCCTATCAGGCCAGAGTAGCCATAGATGGTGTCCAAGCTCCTGATGATTTGGTCTCCACTTCCTCAGTTTGTCCCTAATCTTCCTCCACATCACTTACACAAGTCTCGAGCAGCACAACAGCATTTTGACCACTGTGGTTGTGGCTTATGTTTTGTAGCGACTCCACAGAAAATACCCACTTGGAAAATTGGAGAGGAAAAGATAAGAAGCTGAAAGTTTTTCCTGACACCAGTAGGACCCTCGTAGTTTGTTTGAGACAATTTAGCTTACAACAGCACAATGGATCCTGGCATTGTTAGAAGAGAGGTTCTGCCTCTACTCCAGAAAACGCTCCTGGCACTGTGTGCAAGAAAAGCTGAGAGTGCTGACGGATTATGGCACCTCATATTCCATTTAAATTCTCAGTTATGAACACTCCAGTTATTTTTGCAACAGTAGCTGGTAAAGTTAGGGCCTGTGTGAAGTAGGAAGAAATGAGAAATTGATTTTATTTCAGTAACACAAAATTACATTTTCCTTGTAGAGCTACTCAAACTCTCAGGAGAAAAAAAAATAAATCAGTAGCTGATCTCCAGAGGTCCATCCAGCCCTATATGCTCATCAAAGTTCATATTCCTGCAGCTAACGATATCTTCTCCTTCAGAGCTTAGCTTGTCTGGAGATGGGAAGAAGAGATCTGTTTTTTTTATTTTGATGAGGCTAGCACTTTTCAAAGTTCACCTATGCATAATCTTGGCAGGGAGACGTGCATCTAGCTGATTTAGAAGACACATTTGTGTCAAAATCCATCTCTCTTGATTTTCACTGAAGTGCTTCAATATGCTATGGTACCTCTCAAGATTGAAATAAATACATTTCATAGCTCTCATCTCCCCCAACTCCCACCTTCCCTATAACTACGTTTCCATTCCTTTTTTAGCACAAGTACCTGAGGCTGCGTTTGTTTTTCTTAACACCAGATTCAAACTCAGGGTGATTTGAAGACTCCTCTCTTGGACTTGTTTCCCCACAAGTCATAGCTCATCAGCATGGCAGCATCTCTTCTCCTGTATAAGAGTGGCTCCAGGGCTTTTCAGGTGTTAAGTTTCCCAGCAGAAGAGAGCAGTGCCAAGATCATCTTCTCTTGTACTGATTATACTTCCTCCACCCCCTCCTCCCACAAATGTAAACATGCCACAGTGTTTGCTCTGATTTAAGGCTCAGATGGGCTTTTTTGGGGAAAAAAAAGTGTTTGCCCTTGTCTGTAACAGACACCATGGCAAGGTTTTTGAATTTTCACAGGATATATCTATACCCTTTAAAAAATCCTGCAAAAGACTAATCACCTTCAGGAATACCCTGAAATTGTGGATCCAGATGTTTTAACTTCCTGCTCAGCCTCTTGGAGGAGTGATTAAAGCCAAAGTCTGAAGGATTTAGATGCAAGGCTTAAAGGTATTCCCACTCTCAGCCACATCCCAGCAAGCATTATTTTTCTTGCAGGGAAGGCAGGAGACCAAGCTGTGTGACCACCCTGGTTCACAGTCTTACTGTGATGCAGAGCAGTGGTCAGTGGTTTCACACTGTGTTTTCAGTGTCTGAAACGTCGGAACATTTTCTTCCCACACCGCTGGGAGAGGAGCACAGTAGGGGCAGAGAAACAGAAGGTGCTGAAGGGAAATCTGCTTGCAGGTTCTGGTAAAACCGTGGGCAGAAAGCACAAGCCCTGAACTGCAGGTTCTTATTCTGCTGAGCACGGAAACCCTTCTCCTTTCTGACCCCTGTGCAGCACAAGGGGACCTCCAGAAGGACTGAGCATTGGGGGCAAAGCATCCTCCAGCCTCAAGTTCTCAGCAGCCACCTTTGTGGGTGTCAGTGGACTGGCCCTCATTCCCTATGCTCATTTCACTCTAACTGCTTAAACACCAGAGTATGTAATGCTAAGGACTTTCATACTTATTATTAGGGTAAGCTGAAGGATACAAGTGAATACAATAAATTTTTTTACCTGAAGAATGTTTTTTCTGTTTGTAAGGGTGAGCCTTTACATACAGCACAGAAATAATGATATATGGAAAGGGACAAAGATACTGATAGCAAAGGACAAAAATTTTTCTATGTTAGCTGAGCAGCATTATTCCTCAGACTTACTTAAAACTGAACCAGCTCCATCTGGCTTAAAGAATCCCCCAATACTATGTTTCTATATCATGACAGGAAAGACTTACTGTGCCCCTGGGACAGTAGCTGGACTCCTACAGATGTCATGCAGGAAAGCAGAATAATGAGTGTAATGGGAAGAGCAAGAGAGAGAAAAAGAACAGAGGATTCTCCAATCCTTGCTAATTTTTTTTGAACCTAAATTTGAATTTTACTTCTGTAAAAGCATGGAACAGATCTTGTTTCACCTTGGAGGATCGCTGTGACCTTGTCACAGCAGAATGCCTGGCTTTGTCTATTTGCTGTGTTGCGTCAGTAAAGGACATAACAAGCATCAGAAACCCTAGGGGATTGAACTTGGGGGGTCTGGAGGTTGAAATATCAGGATAATCTTGCCAGTTCAAGAATTTCAAATAATGTCTAGAGCATCTGAATTCCTTTTCAGCTTAAACTTCAAGGGGATGACAACTGGCTTGCCCTGCTAACACCAGCCTTGTAGGGTTACAGGCGCACTGCATGGAAAACAGCTCCCTATCCCGTTCCCCATATGTCTGAGCTGCTCCCAATCTGAGATACAATCTGTCATGCTGATCTGAGAGGAGACATTTGCCCTGAGCACAGAAGATATTACTTTGTCCTTCAGTAGAAGAAAATTCTTTCCTTTCTGAAGACAGTTGCATTTCCTCAAAAAATGCAGAGATCTGGGGTTGGGATGTTTCGGACCCTGAGTAATACAGATCTCCCATGCAACAGCATCCAGGCCCCTCGGGAGATTTTGAAGAGCACAGGCTTTCTGCCAATGCTAGACCATAAAAAAACCACACAATGCATTTCTGAAGAACATAAGGTTTCTTTGGCCCTGCAGTGAATTTACTGTGGAAGGGCCTAGGGAAAGGAAAAAATTGACTAAATGGGGGAAGCTTGTCAGCTGTGAGCGTTCTACCTGCAGATGCTTGAGTGACCCTCAGATAAACTGGATTTCCTGAAAGAAAAGAAGGGCATGGAGGCAGAGAGGCTGTAAGGAACCATCAGAGGAACAGGGGTAGTCCCTGTTTGTGCTCCAGTATCCCAAGAAAACACAAGGACATCTTTCACCAGGATGCAGTACTATGCCTCGTTATTTCTCATACCAGCAAAAGTTTTGGCATGTGAGTAAAACAACTGATGACATACAGTGCTCAGAATTTTGGTCTGATAAAAAAGCCAAAATGATACAGTGGTGATTTGATCTAAAGTAGTGTAAAACAGAGACAGCCCACTCTCATTGTCCTTTACACAAAGCACCTTTTTTCACTGCCCCGAGGATGCAGCACACATGTATGTCTTGTCTCACACATATGTCCTTGTCATTATATCCCCCTTGCCAAGGGTCAGCTGTGTAAGACGACTTTCACCCTTCCACATAGTTGTCCAGTGCAAAACTGCTGTATCATGTATGGTCCTCCACTTAAGCCTTCTGGGACTAAAGCTATTCATAGGTTTTCCACTGAAATGATGGAGAGGAATGAGATTCAATCCTGGCATAGGGTCTCTTTTGGCATTAGTCCTTCCCAGTTGGTAACTTCCTGCTCTCGTTTTTCCCCTCTCTATGGGGGAAAAATAGCCCAAATAATCTACACAGAAGTTTAGCTGTTGAGTGAAATTTCACAGCTTTTTATGGGTTTCACAGAATGACTCAAAGAGCCTATTAATTTGCTTTTCAGATTTTTTAGGTTTAAAAAAGAAATGTCTAGCAAGTCCTAAAATCCTTCTACAGAGCCCGGCTGGTTATGTTCCTCTTGGAGGCAAGTCTTTTTGTTCCTCTCCTCGGCTGGAAACCCACCACCTCCACCATCTTAATTTAGATTTTACTTCTAACAGAGCAATATGAGTTGCACCACAGCTTCCTCAAGGGACTGCATGCTGGTCCCCATAAAAGCAGCACAGAGTGAAGTCTCCAGGGCCCAGGGAGAGTGAGGGATGAGCTCTATGCCACATTGGATGGAGATGCGCTCTCTCCCTTGCACAGACCCCTAAGACCTCTCAATTTCCTTGGTTCAAGCTCAGGACAGCACAGTTTTATTTTAACTTAGACTTCCCTATTAAAACTAGACTAAGCAAAAGCAGAAGATCTATCCAGTCCTGGGATTAATTTAATTTTACTTTGGTGAGAGAAGGTTGGGGGGAAAAAAACAGTCTGTGAGTCCTTGAAAAACGCTGATTAAATGCAACTTGGCAACAAATCATCATGGAGCATCTCTCGCCAAACACGATCTGGTACTTGCAACTTCCACTGAATTTCATTCCTATTGTAGCTGAACTTGAGGGAAGTGACAGGGGAAGGATATTAATATATTAGGGGCTGAGAGAGAACTGTTTTTCAAGTGAGACAGGAGCAATGAGTGTCTCGAGCCCCTCATACTTTCATTCAGTGAAATCCAATTTTCTGTCACAAATGTCGCACTGAAGAAAGAATGCACTTGGAAGTCAGAACCTGGGATGCTAAGCAGCATCTATAAAATGCCTAGGAGATGAATGCTTTCTGTGCCCCTGTTGCTTGCAAATGTACCCTTCAGTCTGCAGCAGGAGCAAACATTAGCCACTGGTGCAAGGTTTTGCAGAGAATCCAAATTGCAGCTTATAGTTCCCTGCAAAGGCTGAAGAAAATGGCTGTGAATTCCCATGCCCAGGAATAATGTGTGCCTTTAAACATTTCATAAAAGTAGGGATCTCTGCTGAGACAACAGCTCACAAAGGCAGGCTCAGCCTTCATCTGATATAAGCTCTGGCCAGAAAATTTCTGTGCTTAATCCTTGGAGAGTCCCCTGTGTCATGCCTGCTGGCAAGCTGCAGCTGGCTCTGAGTGAGACCCAAAGGGTAGATGGAGAGAGTCTAAGTGATGGGTTACAAGCTTGGATTGTTTGGGATGGGATGGCAATCTGTAATCTTCTGACCAAATTTGTCCTGCCAAAGAACATGATAATAATAACAGCCCTCTTTAAGGATGAAGGCAAATCCCAGAACTGAGATTGGTGGGATCTCTAAATTCTTTGCAGCTTAATCACGGCAAAGCAGTCAACCATGAGGTTAGTTCTTAAGGGGTATGTGACAAATGTGCTGGCCTTGAAATACAGCAAGCCTAGGGCTATTTAATATTTCCTGGCTGTTCTGCAGGCAAGAGCCCATGGCAGCAGCCCCTGCTCCTCAAATCCAACACCCTGAAAGCATTAATGGAAAGACTCCCATTGCCACCCCCACCCCCCACCAAGGGCAGTTCCTTAAGTCAGGGCCTTCTTGAACTGAAATATTTCATTAGCTTTGGCTGAATTGGATATAGCTAAGCCCTCAGTCTGCGTCCAGAGAAAGTAATATGCATTTTACCTCCTGCCCAGTTCACCAATATAAACAAATTAGAGATATACTTTAAGCATGTCATAAACCACTCCTGGCTTAAATTTATGCAGTCTTAATAGCATTGCATTCAGAATAAACTTCCAAGTGAGATAAACACAGTTAGAAAAGAAGGCTTTTGCTCTCCTGGAAACAAAATATATTCTTTTGTCACTATTAAATAATGAGAACATTAGTTCAAAACATCAGGAAACATTTCATATGACTAGGAGAAGGATTTAGTAAAAAAGAGTATGTAATGGCAATTTTTTTCTATCCAGGGAAGAACCACCTGGGTGAAGCCATGCCACATCAGACACCAGCATGTGGCCCTTGCTGTCACTTCTGCCTTCTCATCCTAGGAATGGGAGCCATGGACAAGCACAAAAGCCTGTTTCTTAAAATAGGGTAAGTGACCTGAATGCAGGAGCTGCTGGAGCTTGAAGCTTTGTTTTATTAATCAGTTTTCATGCATTTACTTGAGGATTAACATAGGCTGCCAGCTTTATCAGCATTAATTTAGAGTACCTTGAGGTATTGAGGACAGAGCTGTCTGCTGCTCATACAGTGTCAGCACACCACTCCTGCTCCCCTCCTGCTCAAGATTAGGAAACCATTAGGACAAAGTGAAGACTTCAGATGCACACTGCTTGCTACAGTCTGCACTGTGACACAGCAGAGGGAAAGGGAACATGCCTGAGGCAGCACTTGCAGGTTATTTTGCAGACAGGGGATGGCTGGGGCTGTGAGGCTGAACGAGCAGCAAGCCCTATGTGCTATTGTCTCCCCAAAGCAAATGTGATGCCTCCACAAGAGAGCACAGCTTTCCAACAGCATGAAGGCCCCCAGAGCTCAGTACCTGAAGCATCTTTAAAACACAACATTGAAAAGAAGAGGACATGAGATATGTCTTCTAGACTGTGGTACAGAGGCTCAGCAGGCAGCCCTGCAGCTCATTTCACTGCAGCTCACCCTCCCCTTCTGGTGTATAAACACCTCTTGCCAAAGCCAGTCCAGCAAGCCTGGAGGGGCACTCACTTCCCTTCTGCCCTACCTCTATTTTCAGTGGATCTTCTACCATGGCAAAGGTTTCTCAGCTGCAGCAATCCACATGGACACCAGGAACCACCTTGGGGGTGGAAGGTACTGTGGCACAGTTTGCTTACAGCCTCAAAGCCTCAACTCATCAGCTGTAGCTGTAACAACACAGCAATTAACGCCTCCCTGGCTGAGCAATTAATTGTTCTCTGCTTCAGATGGACACCTGGACACAGATGTGCTAGAAGAGCTGAACATCTCCAGTCATTATCTAAATCCAAGGGCCCTGAATCAAGGACCACCACCCACACTGGCAAACATCTTCTCCTGACTGAATCCAGGCATCAAGGCATGTGTTGGTAAAAAATCTGTAACAAACCTCTGACACTATTTAAGCGGCTCATACACCTGTGGAGCGTAACTATCTAGTCTTAATCTAAAGCACCTCTCTGGCATGGGCCAGAAATACAGTCTGGGGTCTTCAAGCAGAAGGACTGGGGACTGTGATCAGATCGGAGGGACAGTTCTGGCTCTGGGAGCAACTGAGCATCCACAGAGGCCTCTTCTCGGCAGAACATGTGGGAGATCTGGAAGTGCAACTGTACTCTTGTGTTTGTCTACAGTACGCTTATCCTTTCCTCTGGGATGCAATTATGAGATGAGAACAAATTAAATTCAGAGGTAGATGCGCCAACTGCACAGCAACATTGACACCCTACCATAAAACGAAAGACACAAATCTCTAGAAAGTCACACCAAGAGGATGTAATGAAACAGCAGCTATGGTTTGTCCAAACCAAGTTTCTTTAGATCCAAGGCCTTACTCGAGCCAAGAGGTTGTTTTGCCAACACAGAAAAAAAGAATGAAGGGCTGCTTTGGGTGAGGCACATTTCTTGGCTGAAAACCACAGTCCCAAAACCACCAGAGTTCTACCTCAGACATCCGCATAGTTTGGGATTTCTCCTACAACAGCTGTGCTCCCCACTGATCTCTGCCAGATGCTCTAGCCCTCTCAGATCAGTAGCCTCTTATGATATCTCAGTTACAATCAGCTGCATCTCTTTTCTCACTTTCTTTGGATGGAAAGAAGTTTGAGAGGACCTACCTGATCCCCCACACTGTCATGTTGGAGATGGCAGTCACAGCATGTGAGGGACAGCAGCTTCAGCCAGCACAACAGCAGCTGGAAAAAGAAAAATGAGATGAAGTTATAAAGCATGAAATATTTTCCCAGGGTGAGGTACCTTCTTGGCTGGTCACACCCAGGGCCAGCATCTGGGCTGCCTACTTCTTAGGAACTTTGTATAAGATGGTGTCATGCATTTGTTCCACTTGTAGACTTTGGCACGTGTCAGTCAGAGGAATTACTTCCGGACTCATGATTGTGACTTTGTGCCGATCATACAGATGAGGGGAAATCTATTGATTTACTGTTTGGGTCTAAGACAAAAGCTCCCTTGAGAAAATAGCTTGTGAGCTATGGAAAGAGTACGTTATGAAATCAGTGCTGGTTAGCCTGCTCCCTTGCAGGAGGGGGCTGCTACTAAAAGGAATGAACCAGCAGGTACTTACCAGGGTTCTGTACAGGCAAGTGGGACTGTAGACATCTGCCTTCATCAGTGCCTGAACAACAGAAACGAGGAGTCACACAAACACACTGAAGTTCTCCAGGAGCAATTGATGTACAGAGCGCTAAGGCACAAACCCTCTGACCACCTAAGGAAGCTGGTTGTGGTACTGGAAAACATCTGGCCAACAAACCAGGTACTGCAAGTACTGCTGGGACCCAAGTTAATACAGTTTCTGAATTGCAGTTGGATCCAATTTCTTTGGCTCAGGACATAGGCAGTGGCCTGTGTGCCCACTCCCAACCACTTCACCAAGCCCTGGGACGGTCAGCACCGACCAGAGCAGTGACAGTGGCCGATGCTCAGCAGCAAATAAAGCCTTCTCAGGGACAAGCTTCCCATTAATCTTTTTTTGAAACAATCAATCAATCCCCCCTTCTGTCTAGGAGGGCTGCCATGAAATCCAGCCAGAGAGTAAGATGATTGCTCTCATGCCACCTTGTGTGACTCACCAGAGAGAAAGGAGCACAGCAGTACAGGGAGGATAATTACTCTTTTGTGAGTCGGTGCCTGGTTTCAGTGTATTTAAGTGTTGTTTAAGTGTCTAGTTCTTGGCCATTGTATTCAATCTTATTTTTATTAGGTTCTTAAAATTTTTACAGCATGGAGAAGTTTGTACTTCAATGGGAGCTTTCAGAATATAGTGAAAAATGCAACCATAAAAGACAAAAGTACAGGTTGCTCCCTGGCATTTACCTATAGTGCTCTTCTCTTGCCTCGTTAATTTTATAAGCATCCAGGTTTGCTAGAAATCATGGTAATTTATACTAAATCAGTAAAGCAAGCAAGCTAAAATGCAAGCATGCCAAAGCCACTCTTCCACCATGCACATTGCTGCAGAGATAAAAGTGGTTGCTTGAGGGAGGGACAGCTGTCAAGGCCACCAGAGCTGTGCTATTTCCCTGACAAACATGTCACTGGACATGTACCGAGGGGAGCTGTGGGTAGGGACACAACTACAAAACTCCTATGGGCAGGAGCAGCACCACCCGGAGCCTGGGATGTCTGCCAGCCTGCGGATCCAGGTGTGCAATATCCTGTCTCGGTTGCCCGTTCTTCTTTCCGTAGTTTTCTGCCCCCAACTTGTTCAAGTGGTTCAAGTCTGAGGAAGGAAAAAGGCCAGCCTGTTTCACTTTGTGGGTTATATTTCTTTGGGATGCTGCTCCTTAAAGAGCACAGCTGCATTGCTGCCAGGCAAACACACCCGTCCACCAGTTTGTTCTCTGTGGGTGGCCAGACTATATTCTCTAAAAAACATCCAAAAAACACCCTAACCTCACACACACAAAAAAATACCAACAGGCATCTAAGCCCTTCCACATTCCCTGCTTGCTTGTTCTGCATAAACAGCAGAATTTTCTTTTTCTCTCTGTCATATGCATTTTTAAGCAGCTGTGTCTCATTCCTGTTTTAGAAGACATTGCACGGAAAAAGAGAGGGTGCAAAGAGACTTTGCTTTTTATTGATGGAGAAATACATTATCGGGTGTGGTTCACGGGGCTAGTCCCCCTGGTCTACCAAGAAGGAGATTGCAAGACTTTGCAGATTTATTTTCATATTTCCTTTGACCAAATAGGTCACTAAAATTGATGCATATTGATGAAGTCCATCCAGCCCACTATCTACAATTCCCTGGGAAGATCAGCAATGAATGTCAGGAAATAAGAAAGAGCATACTTCTAAGAAATCCTACCTGTTCAATTTCCTCATACATGGGTTGCTGTTCATGTTACTGTTTGCTTCCAATGGGCAGTCAAATCAATACTACTTCCAAGCAGGAAAAGTAGATTTCAGAAAGAATATTGTTCAGCATTATTGAACACAGACTTCCTCCCTCTCCCCTACAACCCCTTTTTACAAAAAAAGAGCTCATCTAGCAGGGTCTTTACCTTTCTTACCTAGAGGACATAGTGGGCTCCTCTGCACCCCAGGTCAGGAGTGCTGGGTAGCAGTGAGAGGATCTGCAAAGAACTATCAGGACATCACAAGCCAGTTTTACTGAGCTTCACTCTGCATTACTCTCTGAGAATACCTAATGTCTCTATTTCTAAAAGCAGGAAGAAATATCAATGCCATAATTACCTTGGAAGGGTATAAAAAAGTGTAATGAAGTAATATTTGCTAAGCACTGAAGGATCTTTGAATATTGTGAGTGCTTTTGTGGCTTTACTTTGTCCACTGGCGGTCGTTCAGAAAAATGCTGAAATGAAGGGCAGAATTCGAAAGTGATTATTTCCACAGCCATCAGCATCCTCCAAACCCGATTGTCTGAGCCTGCTCTGTAGTTAATATTTGCCAGGTGTTGAAATGCTCAGACACATTTCTCCCCAAGGTATTTAGAACTGCGATCTGTGGAGGCAAATGAAAGGGACGTACTAGGAAACACATTAGAGTTCTTCCTGTGATCTTGTGATTTTTTCCCTTAACATTTTTGCACGGTTTCAAACCAATTATTAACTTTCCATTAGCAAAATCAGGCCTGTAAATGACCAAGGGAACTTGCTAGACGTGCTCTTGCACTCACAGTTGGGCTGAGCTGGCTCATGTGCTGCTCCGGCGCTGATGCGAAGAGGGAGTGTGCAGGCCAGAAAGGGTGCTGTGAGTGCAGGTAAAAGCCAGGAGAAACTCCAGCTGCAGAGAGACTAAAGGGGCCTTTTTACCTGCACACTAACTGATCAACCAGACTAGGCAAAGCTGGGGTCAGCTGCCTGTGCAGTGGGCTGGCTGCCCACAGGGCGTGAGCCTCCCTGAGGTGCAAGATACTCAGGTGACATTCCACTGCATACCTTCAAGACAAGCAAGAACAAGGATCCTCAGGGGGAAGATGAGGAGACTTCTGCAAAATGATCTCTCCAACACAACCAAGAAAACACCCAATATAAAACAACAACAAAAAAAAAATCAGGAAGATAAGAGCTGTTGAAATGGTGGTGGCTGTAGCAGATCATGGGTGGGAGAGGGGGAAGCCTGCCAGAGCAGCAGGACATTGAGCCACTGCTCTGGCATGGTGGCTGGGGGTAACACAAGTCAGGAGAGCAGAAAGCAACTGCATGGTTTTCACCCTCCGTTGATGCTGACCGTGGTGGCCTTGCAGCCTCCAGGATGCTGATCATGGAGGGGTGACACACACACAGTGTGTCACCAGTGCACCATGGTGTGCTCACCAGCTGATCTCAGCTCTCAGCAGTTGCTAAAATATGGAGAGCAGTGGTATGTGTGGTAAAGCTCAGTGTTTTTCCACTTGTGTTCAGCCACACTGAAGCTCAGCTTCTCTGTTAGGCCCCTTCATACAATGGGTGGTACACCAATAAAATTGCTCACAGGAGAAAATTCTACTAGGTGAGGGTGAGAGTGGCAGAATGAGGTTCTTAACAATCTTGATAGAGGCTGTAAGCAGTCTAAAGAGAAGCCTAATTCAGATGCCTCAGTATGTAGCCTTTTTGATTACACCCACAAACCACCCACAACCTCCAAATTGCTATTCTTTAGAAACACCCTGCAGCATTTTCTGGTTTCCAATATACAGCAGTGCTCTAGGCTTAGCTGCTGGATTTGTGCATGCACATGCAAAAATAACTAATGGAGAGCTTGATCAGACAGCAGGATCTTTTCTCAAATGACACATTTTAGTAATAAAGGAAATGTATTCTGTTATCCTGCTAGCATGGAATAATGAAACCATAGCTTTCCCTTCCCAGCTTTTTTCCCTTCCTCTCTTTTGAGTCTTGCAAAGCAGAAATGATCCTTGGCTTGTAGGCTGCAGCAGCCCACAGGAGCTTTAAGAATAGTGTCAGAAACCCACAAAGCCACGCTGTTAATTGGGGACTGGGGCATTGGTGACAGTTTGGAGAGCCGTGCTCGCATTCCAAAGCAGCAAGGTACCCTGCAGGTGCCAAAGCCTGACATTTCCATGCAGGGGAGGAGGGTCCCGTGCTGCTGAGACACGTTTGTTTGGCAGCTTTGTCAAGCACACCGTGGTCTGGGAGATCAAACCCTTCTTCCTGCAGGTCCGTGGCCATAATCTCTGCCCCTCCACACCTCTGGGAGATGCAGCTGTCACAAGGACCAGTGAACATGATGTTTCCATGTTTTCTTTGTAAGATGTGTGCTGTTATTCAAATCTCTGTCTTCACACTGTTGCCTGTATTGCTCAACTGCTGTAACTCTCAAAGCAGAAGGCTAAAGGAAAAAAGATGAGGCTGATATTTAGGCTGCCTTGTGAATTTCTGTTTTGTTTCTTGGGCAGCTGGGGTTTCATTTTAATTACAATCTCAATTTAAGGCACAGGATGGAGGGAGATCGAAGGGGAAAAACAAAACCTCAACTAATTTTCTTCCCTTTCTTGGTATTAAGTGTGGTTTAAAACAAAGTCTTCCCAGAGAGCTTCTGTAATCACAAATAAATCTAAAAGGGACAAGAAAATAAAAGTTATGCTCCTGCTAACACTCTTGGATTTTAAAAATTCTAAAAATATTTCAGTGTTCTTCTCATGTTTTTATCAATTTCAGACCTCCATATTACCTCTTGTAACCACCATCCACACACAGACTGAATAAGGTGGAAAACTCCAGAATCTGCAAAACCTCCAGAGATATCAGAGGTAGAGAAGCATTGCTGGTAGGGGGTTGGCTTCTGCTGTCACATCAGAAGCAACTGGGGAGTTATAACTACATGTGTTTCAGCCTTTTCATCAAAGGAAATTGATAGCACGAAATGCAACTTGCACTCTACAATACAAACTCATCAAAGCAAGAGCACAGGAATCTCATCAGCTCATCAACTTAAGCTAACTCTAAAACGAAGCTCCCTCCAAGGCTGCCCCCCAGACTTCTGCCTCCTTGGCTCTCAGCTCTTCAAAGAGAGCCTCCCCTGCAAGTCCCGTGGCAGGAGAAAATCCCATCCATCCTCTCGCAGAGTTTTCCCAGTGCAACTCACACCTACATGTATAACTCAGTTTCTTGCCTTGCTAATGATTCTATAAGCTATCTCAGAGGCCAGCTGCCAGAAGCTGATGTCTCTGCAAAGTGAGAATTGTTTGGAGCATGCAGGAAGGTACTGTGTTCTCCTAGCAACCAAAGTTGTAAAATAATGTAATCATATCCAAGATAATGTGATAAAAGATTATATGATGCTTGTATCAGGTTGTTATGGCAACTGAAATAAGCTTAAATGCGTGTATCCAGCGTTTCAAACAAATAATGTAATTGTCTGCAAAATTACCTTCCTAATTAACCCCATTCAGTTTGCCATTGTCTCCGTTCATATACGCCTTCTACAGGGCTGTTGTGAAACCTTATTTTCATAGAATCATAGAATGGTTTGGGTTGACAGGGACCTTAAAGATTATCCAGTTCCAACTCCTTTGCCATGGGCAGTGACACCTTCCACTAGACCAGGTTGCTCAGAGCTCCATCCAGCCTGGCTTGAACACTGCCAGGGATGGGGCATCCACAGCTTCTCTGGGCAGCCTGTTCCAGTGCCCTGCCACACTCAGTAAAGAATTTCTTCTTATGCCTGATCTAAACCTACTCTCATCTACTTAGAATCCATTTGTCCTTGTCCTGTCAGTACAGGCTCCTGTAAAAGACCCTCTCCACCTTTCTTGTGATCTGTCCATCCTCACCCACCAGCACCCCAAGCCTTTCTCAGGAAGGCTGCTCTCTATCTGTTCATCCCCAGCCTGTGTTGGTACCGGAGGTTGCTCTGACCCAGGTGCAGCACCTCACACTCTTGGTAAACCTTACGAGATTTCCATGGGCCCACTTCTCCAGTTTGTCCAGGTCCCTCTGGATGGTACCCCATCCTTCAGCTGTGTCAGCAGCACCACTCAGCCTGGTGTCATCTGCAGATACGCTGAGGGTGCACCCAATCCCCTTGTCCATGCCATTAATGAAGATATTAAATAACACTGGTCCCAGTGTAGAGACACCTGACTCTGATGTCCACTGACCACTCAGAGCCATTGACCACTGCCCTCTGGATGTGACCATCCAGACACTTTCGTATCCGTCTAACAGTCCACACATCAAATCCCCCTCTCCCCAATTTAGAGAGAAGGATGTTGTGGGGGACCCTGTCAAAGGCTTTACAGAAATCCAGGTAAATGGCATCTGCAACCCTTCCCTTGTCCACTGATGCAGTCATTCCATCATAGNCCACCTTTCTTGTGATCTGTCCATCCTCACCCACCAGCACCCCAAGCCTTTCTCAGGAAGGCTGCTCTCTATCTGTTCATCCCCAGCCTGTGTTGGTACCGGAGGTTGCTCTGACCCAGGTGCAGCACCTCACACTCTTGGTAAACCTTACGAGATTTCCATGGGCCCACTTCTCCAGTTTGTCCAGGTCCCTCTGGATGGTACCCCATCCTTCAGCTGTGTCAGCAGCACCACTCAGCCTGGTGTCATCTGCAGATACGCTGAGGGTGCACCCAATCCCCTTGTCCATGCCATTAATGAAGATATTAAATAACACTGGTCCCAGTGTAGAGACACCTGACTCTGATGTCCACTGACCACTCAGAGCCATTGACCACTGCCCTCTGGATGTGACCATCCAGACACTTTCGTATCCGTCTAACAGTCCACACATCAAATCCCCCTCTCCCCAATTTAGAGAGAAGGATGTTGTGGGGGACCCTGTCAAAGGCTTTACAGAAATCCAGGTAAATGGCATCTGCAGCCCTTCCCTTGTCCACTGATGCAGTCATTCCATCATAGAAGGCCATTCGGTTGGTCAGGCAGGACTTTCCCTTGGTGAAGTTGTGCTGGTTGTCCCAAATCACCTCCCTGTTTCCCATGTGCTTTAGCACAGCTTCTAGAAGGATCTGTGTTTGGAAAGATCCATGATCTCTCCAAAAGCAGAGGTGAGGCTGACAGGCCAGTAGTTCCCAGGCTCCTCTTTTCTACCCTTTTAAAAGATGGGTACAGTGTTTCTCTTTTTCCAGTCGCCTGGGACTTCACCTGACTGCCACAACTTTTCAAATATCATGGAGAGTGGCTTGGCAACTACATCAGCCAAATCCCTCAGGAGTCTGGGATGCATCTCATTGGATCCCATGGACTTAAGCACACTCAGGTTCCTCAGACTGTCATGAACCAGATCTTTACTTACCATGGGAGGGACTTTGCTCCCTAGTCCCCATCCTGCTGTCCATCCACTCCAGAAGTGTGGGAAGAGAGGCTGCCATTGAAGACTGAGGCAAAAAGTTCTTTAGTACCTCAGCCTTCTCCTCATCCATTGTTACCATTTTTCCAGCATAGCTTACCTGGGGAGGAGAGGGGAGCATGGCACCTTCTCTGACCATTTTCAAGACCTTTATCCTGCCTCTGCCCAATTGTTTTTTTATTTTATTTGCAACCTTCTTTTTTTTGACCCTGCTTATGTAAAATTTGTTATTCCATCCTTGCATGTTTGAGTCAACAGCTATTTGCATTTCAGTGCATCATCTAACATGGGCTTATTTTATTTTCCTTTTCAAAACAACTTTGTTACTTAGGGAAGTGTCCTGAGGTGGTAGGATTTACTTAACTCCTCCCTCTCCCTGTATCTTGATGAATAACCAAAACAGAACTTCCAAGAAATGAAAATATCCAGCCAAAGCCCAAGTGAAGATGACCCCTCATCTCAGCCATGCTGACAGCAGCCAGGAAAAGACAGACTTCCAAGAGAGGGCACACTGCAGCCTCATCATGCTGGCAGAATCTGGCATCATCTCCTTAATGTCAGTTTCCCTTACCAAAATAATAACCGATTTCTCAAGAAAAATAATTGCCTTGCTCCAAAATTTCCAGTTCTTATCACAAGATACACTTCTAAAAAACATTTTCCATGTCTTTTGATTCCTTCCTTTTGAGACTTTATAAAAGTCTAATTTCCATAGAGTGCCATTCTGAAATCAACCCATCTTCTGTAATAGTCCCAGAGGGCTGATGTGGGGAAATAATTGTTTTCTGGATCAGGGTTCATCTCTGAGCTGTGATTTTTGAGGTGATTCTAACAGATACAATATTTAAACTGATACTGCTGTCAAAATTTTGGGGTTTTTGCATTTTCTCTCTTTCCCACTTCCCAGTCCTTGCTGCACAAGGAGACAGTGGTGATGGGTGGGGGCTGGGTCCTGTGCCACAGCTGTGGGCAGGAGGGTATAAACTGCCCTGCAAACCCACTGGAGCTGTGCCCTCCACAGGCTGCTCCTGCTGAAGTTGCCAAGGCAGCTCAGCCGGAGGCGGCTGCGCAGGTGAAGCAGGAGCAGCCCTTTCCACCCACCCTGAGCCCGACGCACAGGAAAGTGGTTAATGATCTTTTTCCTCTGTTCTTCCATTACCTGGCCTCGTGCTGACAGCACAACCTGCACTCCAGGTGCCTCCCCTGCACTTTGTTCTTTCTGACCTGCTAACCACTCACCCGAAGCAGCACTAATGTACCAGCAAAATCCTTGCCACTTTCAACACCTCAAAGGAAAAAAAGTCCCCATAACAAAACAAAACAGCAGTAAAGAAGTTGGAAAGAAGGAAATGGGGTTGATGAATAACCTCAGCTGGCCCTGCAGAAATGTATCTCAGGGGCACCACCTGCCTGGCCAGTGCTGTGCCTGCCTGCCAGGGGAGCCCAGCTGCACACCCAGACATAACCCGCTCTCTGTGCCTGCCTTCCCATCTGCTGGAATATTTGGGGTGTTTACCTTGCACTTCATGGGTTGGCTCCAGGCTCTTCCCCATGTGATTGCAGTATCAGCCAAAAGCAAAGATAACCGAGCCCAGCAGGTGCTGTGCGGAAACCAGCGCTGGCAATGGGCTAAGCCTAAAAGCATCAGAGCCATTTGCCACGTATGTCTGACATGTTTGGTTTTTAGCCCTACCAGCAGGTTCATTTCTAGGCTGCAGAAAATTCCCCAGAGGGCATATGCAAAAGGAGGGAAACAAACCCTTTGAAAAGGTAATTTATTTAGCTTGTATTTATTTTTTGCACAATGATGAAAACAAGACAGGTAATATCCTTTCTGTAAAGGCACAAGTAGCTCTTTGGGTGCACTAAAAACGCTTTTGTGAAATAGTAACATAAGGGATTTTAAAATAGCATGCTCTATAACCAAATTACAGTAGCATCATGCATAATATTCCTTAAATTTACTGGTAATGTCCCAGCTTCCAGTTCTTCCTGGGAACAGGAACTAGATTAATTTAATTTTGATACTGCACTAAGACCCAGGGAAATGCCTGAGTGGCATTGTGTACCTCATATGTTTCACACCAACTGCACCATCTTTCTGCACTTGCAATTGCTACCAATCGACCCTGGGCTCAATACCTTTCTTCCATCTGAGCATGATCCAAAAAGCCACTCCAGTAGATTCAACAGGAGCAGCCAAAACACGACAGGAACTCTGAAAGACATAATGTATATTGCAAGATAGGCATTGCACCACACAGGTGCCTGTTTTGAAGCCACAAACCAGAAGCTCTAATTCCCCGAGCACAAGCTGAAGGACACCTACAATATGTGCAGCAGGATAACATTTTCTTACTTTATAACTTAAGTGCCTCCAGACAATTAGGGTTAGGATTCATATTTATTAGGAATTTACCTAAAAGGGGATACCTAGACACGAATTTAATCTTTTCACAGGTCTGTTTTGCAGACAAGAAAATATCAAAAATCAGCCTCACATATGAACATTAAAGTGTTTGCTCGCATATGAACATTAAAGTGAAAAGACAAGATCTGTAATTTTTGCCACCTTAAGAGCTCACAAGCTTCATCTGAAACTCCAACATCTCTGAGCACTTGATAATAATCCTAGTGGTGATATGTAAAGGGTTGGAGGAGTTTAATACAAAATGATCTTGCTTTAGCTACTTATTTCTGTGAGGCTCTTTGCATGGCTTCATCAGAATGAGTTATGCCAGCTTCATGAGAGTGGATCATTTAAAAAGCTCATATAAATGATGTATTCAGAGAGAATTTTGTGTTCCACCTGATAAGCATTAATTGTATGCAAAATGGCATACAGCAACTAATTACACCTCTTTCTTGTGAGGTAGTTGTGGCCATTCAGGTAGGAAGCCCATATTTTTGGATATTTCTAAGCTAGCCTTACAAGCATTTTAAGCTCTTCCTTTAAGAAATGAGGGAGGTAAAATTTGTCCAATTGTTATAAATTAATAAAAGATGCAAATCTAGTCATTTGCACAAAGAAAATGGGAAGGTAGGAGAGGCTGTTTCTAATCCAAATCCCCACGCTGACTCCCTCTGCAGCAGGAAGGAAATTATTTTCTCTGCTCTCAGCCCCAGTTTTCCCCCTCAAGCGTTAGTGCTAATTATACCTGCCTCACTGAGGTTTTGTAACAAACAGCCTGCGTGTGAAAACTACTTTGATGCAAGCAAGCGCCAAGTTTTAGTAATAAACATATGGTGAATGACATTTTTTCCTGGATTTATGCACTGGAAGAGTTTATTTAAATCAGATTTGGAAAGCGATAGCGAATCGGAGAAACACCGCACCGTTTCTCAATCAATAAATAAATACTTGCTTGTATCCTTTGCTCTAAATGCATGGAAGCCTGGCTCTGTGCCAGGCATTAGACAGACGGTGTGCTTGGAGTTTTTGCCCTTATCTTCATTTTTTTGGAGCTCATCGTCCTCTCTTCCAATGCTTAGTTTAAGGGCAGAGGGGGAAGGTGGGAAGGTGCTGGGACCATCTAGGGCAGTGCTCCAGCACCCATGAGACAGGGCAACACCCTTGCACAGGGAGAATTTTATAGCCAAAGAGCACGTGGAGAGGAAAATGTACTGAATCTAGATCCAGCCATTCCTAAAACTAGGCAGAGATGGAAAAACGGTTTTAAAAAACATTCTCCAATAACCAGGCTACTCTAGCTAGAAACATCCTAAAATAAAAGCTTACCTTGTGTCTGTAATCCTGAACTTCAAGCTACTGTACAAATTACAGTACAGTAACTGAGTAACAAGTAACAAGTAACTACAGTAACAAGTCAGTACACTGACTTGGACAATTTACAGACTACAATTATTTACAATTGCCTCTTTGTCAAAGCAGGAGGAGGAGGAGGAAGGGAGAAGACTGAATCCTGACAACACTGCAGTGACCTTGTGCCAAACCATGGGCACACAGAGGTTTTCAGCAAAGAGCTCAACCCCAAAATGCTTTGTGTTGACTGCAAGCCTCCTAAGAGGGGGACTGCTTTTCTTTTATTCTGTGCTCTGGAAACTCATTTTTAATTTTCAAATTATTTGAGCCAGGCTGACTTTGTGGCTGCGATCTCAGCCCTGCCTGGGTCCAGTTGCCTTCCATGAGGCCGGGAGCGCCCTACCCTGGGCATGCAGCCTCCCACAGCTGCAACCCCCTGTCCTGATGGCTTCACAGGCACACCAGGAATGCTCAGAAGAAATTGCTTTCATTCTTTTGTTAATATTTAATGCAAAATTTTCATCTTGAAGGAGAAAGACCTTTTGGTTCAGAGGCAAATCTGAAATGATTTTCATATTAAGGCTCTCAATTACTCCTTCTCAAATAAGTGTTTCCATATGGACAATTGTATGACAAGTGGGATAGAGTGGTTTCTGCTTCCTTCAGCTGCATTTGCTGATAATTTTTGTAGTACAGGATGGATTCCTTCACTTCAGACCCAAAATTAACTTTCCAAGATACATGCATCTTCTTCTCTACCTCCCCTCCAATCTTAAATTACCAGTACCACAATTCCACTGGGAAACTGGGAAAATGAGGGTATAAAAATGTTTAATTTTTCTAATAGTTTTAATTACCATGTATTTTTAAAGCCCTGTGATTTCTCACGTTGCTGTGGGATAGCTGTTCTAATTTGAGTGGTGACAATGTACGTGGGTATGGAATTAAATTTAAATCTTCCATGGTTACTAACAGCTATCGTCACCACCCTGCACAGGATAACCCTGATGGCTTTGCTCTGGGGCCTCCCTTTCCATGGCCATTTTCCCATCTCAAGATTTAAAAGGGATCTCAGTGCCTGAACCTCACCAGCTCCTCTAGCCAGGCTCTGGAAACCAGAGTCACTTACATATCACCCTGGGACTTCTTCATCTGGCCATGGGACTGCTGTTGATGAGAAAATGAGACACCAGAGTGCCTGACTGAGCCACATTGCGGGTCTCGTTGACATTCTTCCTCTGTGCCTACTTCTTCAGTCCTGTTATCTGAGGTTTGAGACACACAGACACGAGAGATGGGTTTTTAGAGTTACTCAGGATGGGCATCTCCAGGAGAACAGCTCTACCAGACGGAGAAGGGGTGGTAAGCCACCAGCAGCATTCATCACAGAGGCCCTTCTCTGGGTTTTGTCAGTCTCACACAAGGAAGGGGTTTAGGGCAGTTTGCCACTACCCAGTGTGGCAAAATTTGAAAGCTGCAGAAGGGATCTGAGGGTACCAAGGGTCTGGGTGATAGGAGTAGAAAGATCTCCCTTAAGAAAGGTCATGCTGGCAAAACAGCCTCACTGCTCACAGCCTAAAAACACTTGGAAGAACAAGATAACCAAACAGCTTTTCTTCAGTAAAGACAATGATTACACTGCTTTGCCTTCTTTTTTGGTCTAATCTTAACACTTATGAATGCACCCAAGCCTACAGGAGCAATTGGGTTGATCCCAAAGCACAGACCAGGGAGTCCCACCTGCAGCATGCACGAGTGTCCTGGCCTTTGGACAGGCAGCTGAGTAGCCTGTCTATGCTAACAGAAGATTAAGATGTGTGTCTTAACAGAAGATTAACACGTAAAAATAAAAGCCAAATGACAACACGAAAAGTAACAAAATAACAGCATGAATTACTATGTAATGTGAACATATTAATAAATTACAGGGATAATGGTTTTTAAATTATCACTTCATGGCTGATGTATTTCTGCATTAGAGGCAGTATTTCACAATCTATATGAATTGTGCTGCTTTGCAGATGTTACCTTTTATAATTCCCATTGAAAAACTGAAACGCTGATCCAGATGACACAGCTGGTTAACATAAGTATTGTATTTTCAGATTTCCAAGAAAACTGTCAGGATGACTTGAAAAAAACATTTGGTTTATTATTTATAAGAAACACTAGCTTTCCAATGCCAGCTAATTCACTTAAAATGCTACACCAATGTGCTACGTTCAGCTGAGCAAGGGATTTCCAGCTTTACACAATTATGGCTTTGGCAGCCAATACTGCTTGCAACAGGGGATTTCCCCCCCCCTTTTTTTTTTTCCATGCAAGTTAACTAAATCCCTGAGTTTCTTCATATACACTAGGATACAAATCTGCTGGTTTCAAGGCAAATTAGTTTCATTTTAAATCATGTTAATTTGCTTTTGAAAGTAAACCAATGATTATTTCATTGCTTGGAAATTCTCAGATCACACTTCTGGAGGTGTGTGCGTTGTCTGTCCTGCATGTTGAAACCTGTGGGACCAGAAGATCGGCAATAGGAGGATGAGGATGAGAGGTGAGGGGAGATGTTGGGGTTTGCAGTGCATGTGACTGCACGGAAACTCTTCAAACCAGGTCCTGTAGTGGCACAGCTGAGGTGAGGGCAACTCCATTGGGAAAAAGCAGGGCCTGGAAAGCAAAAAGTGGCATTTTTTTGCATCAGACACTGCAGAATGGTGAGCCTTGAATGCATTTTTAACACCTAATGGAAGACAAGTAATTAGTAACAACATTAATGATCACAAGCATTGGTAGTTTCAGCCCTCCAAGATTTTATGGTGTGGAAAGAATAACTGTACATGTCAAAGGTTGAAAGGATTTGGACTCTGCTCTTCCACTGAAAAATACAAATACTGACTTTCATTTCTCTCCTCCAACACCTTTGTTCTCTGAAAAGACAAAGGCTGATGGAGGAGCAATAATTTCATACTTTCCAGTGCTCTGATGAAAAAAAGAGAGAAATACCTCAAATTTCAAAAGCAGGATGAGGAGTTTATTTTCTCTCTTCATACTTCATTCATTAGGAGCCGGCAGGTCTCAGGAGGCATCAGATGCACTGGGACCAGCCCGGTAGCAGCTCCCGGGCTGCCTCCGGAGCTGGCACAGAGGCAGAAATGGAAATGAGCATCACCAGCACCTCCCCAAGGAGCAGAGCTTTTGCACAGCTCCTTGCCAAAGAAATGGACTGTTTCTACAAGAACTACCAGGCATGGGGAAAGGTGTGTGTGGAAAAAGCTCCATTACCCCTAGAACTCCTGTGAGTGCTGTGCTCTCTGACAGAGGGAAGAGATCAGATGCTGTCCCACAGAAAATGCCTCAGGAATGTGTGTTCTCCCCTCATCCACCAGCCACTTGTGCCAATGTGACCTTGTGCAAACCAACCAAAAGCCCCTGAATCCCCCCAAAACCTGAAACAAAGCAAAAGAACCCCACCCAAGGAGGAAAAATGCTGCTGGGAGCTGGCCACTGCACTACTGCTGTGAACCAAGCTAAGGTGATGGGCTCAAGGAGATGATGCAGAGAGCTCAGCCAAACTTGCGAGGCAGAGCACTGAGCATGGGAAACACTCATCACCCCCATTCTGAGAACAGCTTGCCTGATTTTTCACTGGTCTGAGGCAGCCTGCTGAGGGACCTGCAGCCAGAAAGAAAAGTGAATAAAAACAGTCATGGAAGACTTGCCACAGGGAGCCTAAACAGACTGAATTGTGGATCTGATAATGTGCCAGAAAGCTTTATTAATTAATTGACTGGCAGTGGGAACCATGTGGGCAGCAGCAGCCCCTACCTGCATCCACTGACAGCTCCCTCTTGCCAGCCTCACCAGCCAAGACACCAGGAGTTTGTGGGGAGGAAGCAAAAGGAGCATCCTGGGGATGCACGTGCCCACCACTGCTCCCTCCCTCACTCCTCATGCTCCTGTTACCAAGGCTTGAGTCCCTGCCCAGAGGCAGCACAGGTGCCCTCACATTTGTTTTTAATGAAGGATACAACTGTGCAGTCCAACAGCACGTGGATGCAAGGAGAGCCTGGGAGTTTAAACATAAGCTCTTGAGATACGCTTGCCATACAAACACCTCTGCCAGCACACACAGTATGCAGCACACAGTGCTTCCCTGGGCATCCCCCAGCACCCACCTGTCCCGCCCTGCAACCAGCAATGGCCCCAAAAAACTGCAGGGCTGGGGCAGATGCACCACCCTGGCCATGCAGATGTCCCCAAACAAGACCCTGACACCAACACATTTTATCTTGTCTCAGCAGTGCAAATGATGGAGACCAAATGCTGCCACCAGTCCAGCCCTGAGTCAGCCAGACTCTGACACGTTGCTGCCAGTAACTTGCAATCTCCCTGGAATACAACTGTGGGCTTTGCAAAGAGTGGCACCTATATTTGTGGATTATGGTGATGGTTTATTTACTTCTTTCTCTTCGCCTCTCTCCTCCATGTCCAAACAGCCCTGGGTTGTAATTAGCAGCATGCTGCTTTCCCACTGCTTTCCCAAAAGTGCAGAGAAAAAACAGAACGTGGTGGGTAGGGAAACACAAGCAGGATTAAATACCAACATAAATCATTCTGAGGGTGTAGGACCAGGAACAATTTTTTCACATTTCACTCACTATTTAAAAAGTACAACCACCTCCAACCTCCAAAAGACACCTCCTTGCCTCCATTGTGAAATGGAAATGAGGGTGATGTGTGATTTCCATCCGCCAGGCTCCCCCTCTGATTCCCACAAAATCCTTCTCTGCCCCCTTAGATGCCACCAGCTACAGCTCAGCCCCAGCCCCATGGGCCCCACACTTGGCCAAGTGCCTTGGACCAACCTGGAGACCAGACCCAGCACAGAAGCCACCGGTCCTGCACTGGGGCACCTGCCGAGGGTGGATGTCCCCAGTGGCCTTTATACCATCTCAGTAATTCCTGTTGCTGACCTCTCTTTATGTGCACGTGGTTTTCATCTGCAAAACTGGTGTGCCTGGCCCCCCTTTCCTCTCTCTGCTTTTCTTGCAAGCAGCTGTCTACTGCAGGGCTGCCTCACAGCCCTCTTCGCTCCCTCTCTGCCTTTGCTTCTAGGTCTGTTATGTATCAGCTGCAATGGCTTCTGGAAATTTTGCAGCATCATATTTCTTGCTCCTTGCCCTTTTCCCCCCAATGCCTCATACCTCAAGAATGAGCTATTTGTCATTTTTCAGGAAATCTGTCTTACAAAGGTTTTGGCTGCTCCAAGAAGCTGGGAAGCTCTAGGAGACAGCTCAAGCAGGAGCTGTGACCTCTGATGTATTCCCTTCTCCTTCACATGCTGTGAGGCATAGGGGGATCCTCACCTTGCACCACTCCCCTATATGCTCCAGCCCCATCTCATCCCATGTGCATCTCCCACAGCTTGCAGAGATGAGTGTGTGGCTCCTGCTGGGCTGCCTCGCTGGCTCCAAAACCTGAGCGGAGCTTTTTGGCAGTGGGGGCTGGACCCCATATCCTGCCCCACACTGTGGGGAGCCTTGCACTGAAATCTGTTGGGGGGGAGCCCAGAAGCTGCTCAGGCTGTCGCAGGGAGCTGGGAGCACTGCGGCCTCACGTCCTACTGCTCCAACAACCCCCAGCTCAGTGTGAGAGCTGTGCAGATGGGCAGAGAGTACAGAAAAGCTCCCACCTCCTGTGAGCAAACGCCACCCCCGTGCCTGGGAGGGACGAGCATCATGGGAACTGTCAGTGTGTGAACCTCCTGCCTCTCCTCAGTGGGACATTGCCAAGCAGAGCTGGATGGACGCACACACGGCCAGCCCTCCAGCCTCACACACATTGCTGCATTTCGCGCCACAGCTCTCGATGAAAGCTGCAGGAAGAGGTCTGGCTAACAGAGTTTTCCTTAGCCTGTAATACTCCCATGCCTGAGTCTTACCAGATTCATACAGTAAACCCAAGAGGGTGTCTGGGGCTGCTGCATCTAATTACAAGACTGATAATCGTATCAGGTGTAATCCTGCCCTCCCACCATACCACCCTGTACAGACAAGCACGGGACTAGCTACATCACTTTAAGCAAGGGACTCTGCCACGCCAAGGAGTGAAAAAGCTGCAAGTGCCCTCTGCACTTGTGAGATAAATATACTGCAGCCTCTATTCAGCTGCAGCGCAGGGTCCCTGAGCCAGTCTGCATGATTCTGCACCGGGGCACTGCAGAAGGTAAAAATCAGCAACCCATAATTAACACCATCACCAGAGCAGGGGCTTCCTTCACCCACCAGTGCACACACCTTCCCCTGTGGTGAGCCACACCAGCAGGTTCCTGGCGTCGGCAGGGTCCCTGCGCGCACCTCAGCTGTTACCGCCCACGAGATTTTGGGCATCAGAGGCCATATTTAGTAAGCCCCACTGTCACCATGGCAACCGGTTTCTCTTTAAGGCAGGGATGCACAGGCCCGGGTGCTCCGAGCCTCGCACGGCAGCGGCAGGGGGTGATGGCACCGCCAGCCCCGCACCGGGGCCGTGCTGCTGCCCGCCCTGCCGCAGGGCGAGGCGCTGCCCAGAGATAGCCTGGCCTCTCCCAGCGGTTTTGCTGGATGTTCGAATGAATTGCCTGTCATGGAAAAAGGAAAAAGAGAAAGGAATTACAGTTCTTTTTTCCCCAGGAGGTGCAATTTAGTTCAGGGAAGGTTCCATAAGGACCCCCTCGAAGGATGTACCTTGCAAGCCTTTGTTGTTCTGAGCTACACTCAGTGAAACTGCAGCTCCAGGAGAAGGCTGTGGAAGACATCAGGCAGCCACCAACCACCCTGCACACCACTAGGGACGGTGGCAGCTTTTGAGGAGGACAAGGTCCTCACCAAAGGCCTGGAAGTCTGAGTGATCAGCAGGAATTATTAAGGTTGGAAAAGAGCTCTAAGGGCTTTTGTCCAACCTTTGGCTGATCACCAGAGTCACGCTATGAGATAGATTAGATAAAACTCAATAAGAGACAGATAAAAGATTGTAAAGATCTTGCATGGCAAAGCTGATTAGGTTTTCACATAACAAAAACACACCAAATGAAGTAATGTATTTCATTTAATGAAAGTGAGGCTACAACCATTAGGAGACTGGGCTTGTCAGTTTTGAGCTCATCTTTGCTTCTTAGTACACTTCTAGTTGTCATGACAGAGGCTTTACCCACCATCTCCTGCTCAGCTGCAGCAGGCAAATACTGTTTTATTACCCCTTAAATTAAAAAATTGTAAATTTGGATCTGTATTTTACCAAAGTAGCCGATTTCATATTCAGGACTTTTTTTTTTTTTAAGGA
>VWZV01002797.1:0-13947 GCA_013397155.1 Irena cyanogastra | reverse complement strand
GAACACACAAGTTCAGGTCCAATGCACAAACAGCATTCTGTACTTATATCTGATTAACGACTATGATTATGTAATGTCGACCTATTAAGTTGGGTGTTAAGTATTTAATTAAGCAGAAAAACATCTCATTGACATTCTTCACTCTTCTTGGCAGATAAATGTGGCATAAATAACAGTATATGATCAAAGAGTGAATATTGTACATGGGTAAATTTATGAAAGAATATCATACACACTCCAGTAGTGTATAAATAGCAGTCCAAAAGTTAATTAGAACTTGTAGTCCTCCAAACAACAATTACATTTAATGCTAATACACCTTTTGCTTGGAAGCGTTCGCTACTTCAGCCTGCTTCTTTACCCATTAAAAAAAACTTGCATTTTTAAACATCTAGTAATTTTACACAGCATTTCATTAACACTACATAAACCAACAATATTGCTTGTATTTGTTATTTTTGTCATTGTTAGTGTATTGAGAAAAGAAAGACATCACTACAAAAAATAAACACAAACCATATGTTTGTTTCAGAATTGGTGTCTGGTCAATTATTCCAAACTACACTTTTTGACTTATAGACATTAAACAAAAAAATAATCATTTCGACTTCTTACACTAAATGGTAGTGTAACTATTCTTACAATAATTCAATATGAGAATAGAATATGTTTATATGAAATGGAAAATTCTGAAAAGAAATTTGCATATCAACAGCACTAATTAAAAAAAACAGGATTAAACACTCAATGCCATGCCACGCCACAGTGCATTACATTTCATGGCAATTCAGTAGGAGCATAAATGTACAGCCCAACAGACTATACAGATTTTTTGCCAAACTTCTTGTTCTCTATTGTCCTTCAAACTTCAGAGACCTACTTCATCCCAGTCTTTTTTTTTTACATTTCCAAACACTTGAATGAATTTCCTAAAATTACATATTTTTACAGTTAAAAAGAAATAAATAAAATCGGGAGTATTTTCTTTTCTCTTTAGCTCACCTTCCATTTTGTTCCTCAAGATTTTCCATTGTTACATGCTACAAGATCCTACAATCAGTTTTCTGTCCTCCCAATTTTTAGTTATTATATTAAATAATTCTTTTCTCTTTCATAAAAATTGTAAGCTCTAAGAAATGCAAGTATCCTTTCCAGATGTAAGTTTCACTTGACCTCCCCTAAAAGCACAGGAAGCAAAGAAACACTCATTACCATCATATCTGGCACAGAGTCCAATATCTAACTTCTGCTCTTTTGATTTAAATGGAAAAGGGGTTTTTTTGGTTTTTAAAATTATAAGGCAAGCAGCCTGATACGTCTGGATTAAGTAGAAGCCTTAACCTGCAAATACTGTTATTTATGTTTGCCCAACAAGAACAACGTCAGTAACTAACTAGTCTAAGCAACATGTCTGGACTAAAAGTAAAAGCAAGCACTAATACAACATTTAGAAGTCCAGCTATGTAGGAGAAGGGGCACAAGGAGCTGAACAAAGTTAATGACTGCACTTCTGGAAAGTAAATTCTTACAAGAATTCTGATTGTACATGATTTAAGAATATGTATTTGCCATAATAAATACTAGATACTATGGTTACAATGTAAGGTTAAAATGCTTGAGACTTCTCTGAAAATATCACAACTGTACTATACAAAACAATTCTGAGTATAAATACCTTTAACAGTCATAATCTTTGAATGCTGTAAAAGTTATGTTCCTGTATTTTTAAATTTCTTCTTTCTATATCCTAGCTATAATTTCATTATCAGATTTTAACCTTATTCTAAGTTACAAACCTCTAATTCTGTTAAATCCTTCAAACTCTCCTAGCTCTCCAACTGTGGAAGTAGTTACATTACCACATAAATACCTCTGTAGTGCATAAAATTAGTTAGCAATCCACAAATGCTAGTCAAGTACTTTTGCTCAGATGTCAGACTCAGGCTAGATTACACTCCTACATAAATTTTTAAGCTTTAAAATGCAAGAGTTTAAATGAGTGGATAGTCTAAATTACAACCATAATACAAATTCAGAATGCTGTTCAGACTATTGCTAAACTGGCAATTCAAATAACAGAACTCAATTTTTGAATACAATCACATAAAAGCATCTTCTTTCACTGATTATATCCAAAATATGTCTCTGTCACCATGCTAATACCCTTCACCATGAGAAATCTAGTGTCAAATGAGGAAAAACTTAGTAAGAAATTTTGCTGTGAGGTTGATGAGACACTGGAACTGGTTGCCCAGAGAAGTTGTGGATGCCCAAACCCTGGCAATGTTCAAGGCCAAGTTGAATAAGGCCTTATGCAACCTGGGAGGTGTCCCTGCCCATGGCAGGGGAGTTGGAACTAGACAGTCATTAAGGTCCCTTCAAATCCCTTAATATTCTATGATTCTATCAAAACACTGAGATTAACAGTTAAAATGGAGAATACTATCTGTAGTCAGACCCAAGAAGTCCACTGAAAAGAAAAGCTTTTTTCAGAATTCAGTTTTAAAAATTCCTGAGATAAAACACTACTGATAAACATCTGAACACACCGAAACATCAAAATCCAGTGAAGCATCTCTAGACTGTAACTTCCAAATGTTTAATTTTATATTTTTTCTTCAATACTGCACAGCCTCCAGAGCTGCCTCTTTTATCAGTAACTAAAGATGAACGTTTTATACTCTTCAAACAGTTTTCATCTATTCAGAAAACAAAGAGTGCCATATTAATGGAATATAGCAGATGACAAATAATTAATTTGTCCTTTTTGTTAGGGTAACTGCCCTTTACTACAGTGGCACTTCAACATCATCCCAAAAACAGATACAGGAACTGAAAAGAAGTGTTATTCTAGTGCCAATCTGCATCTTTGTTTAACAATCAGTGTTACAATTTTCAACTGTTAGCCAGGTCAAAACATTTAAACTGAAATGTAATCATCCAGAATTACAACTATTATTATTTAATGAGATGATTTCTGTCTCATTCCAAGTCACTTGGTTATTCATATATTTCTATCTTTCACACATAACAGGTCTTGAAAATATGAAATACTGAAAGATTAGTGACATGAAACAAATCTGTTATTCAGTTTTATTGATTACCTTTTAACAGTATACTGACAAGATATTTCCTAACTTTTCTAAAGAATATGTATACTGGTACAGCTAGGGGTTTCTGTGAAGATCCAGTACAGCTGAATTTATAAAAGAAGTTGGGATTTAAAAGCAATTTAAAGTGGTTACTAATTACTCTTTTTTGTTAACAACTAATTCAAGGTTTCTTTGTTTTTCCCAATGTTCCAAACTACTAGACAGCAAAGTCATTCCTTTTAAGCACCTTGTCAGGATTTTGGTACCTCAATTTTCAAAATTACTTTCATTTTGCAAAGAGGTTCACTACTTTGAGAAACAGAATCTCCCTAAATTCAACACTAGTTTACTGTGAAAAGAAAACCATGACAACTGTTTGTACTCTTGCTTTATTATTACATCCGGCCTGGTCACTATTGGAAATTCAATCTACTATTGTTGCTAGGAACCTGTTGCTACGCAACCTAAAAGGGTTATGCGGCACTTTCAGGCTGAGGAGCCTGGAAAACACCACAGGCCCTCTCCTATGGCTCTAACCAGTTTATTTAACTAGATTAACACTCTCCTTAGTCCCCAATTCCAGGCGTACCCTTAAAAATGTTACAATGACAGATTTGAATACAGTATACAAACACAAACTCCAAAAAAATTATACAGAAGCAATATATCTGACCTAGACCACAGGCTAAAACAAAGCAGACAGCAGTATTTCCTCTAATCCATCATTTAAATTAGCAAAGCTAAGATCTGTTAACTCTAAACCCTGTCAAAGTCTAACCATCACGTGCTAACCAGCTAGTATAATGGAGCTACTAAACATGTTCTGCAAAGATATTTTATAATAAACTTTTGGTAGAACAAGACATTTTCATACAATTTTCATACTCTAGATCATAAAAGTGGGACTTTGAGGAAAAAAAAGAACTTAACTCTGAAATGGCAGAATATTTCTTATTTATAATCTATATCAAAAGATGTCCAACAAACCTCTAAGCAGATTTCAAGTGAGTTCTAGTTTTGTGTGCCTTTGTCACCTTTACACATTCTACATATTAGACATCTATGTAAATCTCTGCAGATTAATTTCTTTCAGCAATATTTTTGTAAATCTGCTGAAGAATGGCTAAGAAATTACAGGCAAAAGAGCTGATTATTAAGGCTTTTCTTTCTAATAATGTGAGGCCGTTCCATTTGAATCAAAGAACATGTTGTTCCATGGCACCAGAATTAAGAAAACAGCATTTCCTCCAGCTTGGTCATTTGAAATGGATCCATACAGCACTGTAGGATGGATTGTGAGTATTTGCTGCCTGACTATCCACAATGTCAGGAACAAAAAATAAGTTGCAAATACTCTTCTTCAATGTTAGCACCTATTTTTGCTTACTATTTCAAGCTAATTATTTTGTTAGTATGTTTTTCTGAAACTTCTGATCGTCTTTTGAATAAGACAGACAGGCATATCAGGAAAAAAAAAAAACAAACCAAAACCCAAACTTATTTTCTTAAGAGTACAAACTTAAGAAATTAATGCACTGTCCTGAAAGTTACGAGAAATGTTAAGATCAGTTATCTAGACAACAGATGTTAAAAAAAGGGCCACAAAATGGATTCCAGTAGTCATATAAGGAAATGCTAGGGTTTATCCTTTCCAAAATGCTTTGTATTACTTAGTGGCTGATGTTTTTAAGGGGAACCATGAAAACAATAACAAATATGAAGTGTGTTCTGAAGACAAAAATCTCAGATGAATGGGGGTAAACCAGCAAATATCGGCAGAATGCATTCTTGAATTCAAACTCTTCCAACTACAACTTTGTTGCTTTTCCAGATTTAAGTTTGCAAAATCTTTTTCAAAGGCAAAACTGAACTTTTCACCTGTGTCAGGGTAACACTCCAAACAACAAAAAACCTGCCTTAGCCCCTGTCCTTGAGGGATTTATCCTGGAACAGTTGACAGCCACCAATCTAGTACAGTCTATAACAAAATGCCCAAATGAAACACATTCTAGCCAAATCCATAAATCTAAAGAATAGCTGTGTATAACCACCATTGCTAGTTTACTTTTCATGATTTTATAAAAAAGATCTCTGTAATATGTTACCTTAGACATCATGACCTCAAAGATGACAGGCTGCTTGGACAACACCAACAACTAAACACAGCTAGAGGTGAAATAGAAGCATGTCATGCTGTAAAACTACCTAAGGTTTAGAATTAAAAAGTAGGTACTGTTATTTGAACTATGTTCTGCAGTCAAAATTTGGTTAGAGCTTGTTACGTACTTCTGTGTTGCCCAAGAATTTATTAGAGACAAGGAGGACTTCGACAAAGAGAACAGAAAGTTATGTCCATCCACTATTTTTCCTTAAATGTTCTTCTGAAGTGTATTTGCTTTAATGTTGCTGAAGGAAATGAAATTTGTAGACATCAGTAGTTTCTTTACACACAACAGAATAGGACCTTGATGCCTTCAGTCTGGTGAGACACTCTGTGTCTCACTGACAGATAGTAAAAGAAATTTGACTCTCACTATAATTAGCTTAAGGATGAGCCTAAGATTCCTTCATCCTTTATTACGGAAGATAACTCACTTGTAAACTGTCCATGCAAATAAGTTGTTCAACCTTGAGCCAACACTCCCTCGGCTCTAGGAGACAATTTCACATTAGTAAGATGACTTATGATGGTAATGTTTCTCCCATAATTCTAGAATCCTATTCTTAGGATAGAATTCCACAATTAGACCAGACCAAATGCACGTACAACTGCTCCCTTGAGTTTCCTGAGACAACAACAACAAATATACCCGTTCCACCAAAACCCTCAAATAACTCAAGAGCTTATTTTAAGATAATCTTCAAGCATTCCATTCCTCAATAAGAGTGGTTATTTTCTACAGAGTCTGGAGATTTACCTGTTCTCATGTAGCTGTTAAAAGAAACAGATTCTGAATTTCTCAATTCAAGTTATTTCCAATTACTGACTAAAAGAACGTTCTTCCGAATATATTAAGTATCAATTTTGTATACATTGCCATGAAGCAGGCTAAAGTACCCTAAGCAAACACAAAAGCAAAGTGGCTGTTGGCAAATAAAAAATCAGGCAGTGCCTGAAAGCCAATCTCGGCACCTGTAGGCAATCCCTACAACCAGCTGGGTATATGTCAGCACTGTGTGATGCTTAGCAGACTAGTCACACCCCACTATCTCAGGTAAACTGTTAAACATTAAACCATATCCAAGCCAGACATCCAACAACAACAGGGGAAAAAGAACAAACAGCCAAACTGTGGATACTGAACTGAAGAGCTTAATAACTAAAAGTGAGTTAAAGTAAGCTAAAACCACAAAAGTACTGAAAAAATAATTGTAATTGCAAAATATAAGTAAGCAGATATCGCTGTCACCAATGATGATGTAATAAAGCAGCAAAAAAAGAACTACATTATAAACTGCAAATGAAGGAAAAAAATGCTGACATAAAAAAACTTCAAGACTGGCATATACTTTAACTTGAAAGAAGAAAAGAGAGAAAGGAACATTTACAAATTAGAAATTTACAAACCCATTTACAGAAAGCTGTCTCATTATAAAATACTGCTTTATGTCCTAAAGATCTCTTTTATCCTGCCCTACCATCTGAATTTTAAGTATCTCTTTAGAAATCTATTACTTAGCTTTGTAACCATCTATTTGAAGTACTGTAACTGTAACAAGGCAACTAATATTTCACTATGTTTACCATGTTCTTTCTTTTTTATTAAAAAAAAAATTATACTCAGTTTAAGAGCAAATTCAGCAGCAGTAATTCTACAGGAAATATACCAGAAATTCATTATGTTGAAAGCAATGACAAAAAAACCTCTCACTCAAAAAATATTATTTTACCAAACATGCTTGAAATTTACTATCACACTTGACAACATTAGTTAAGATATTAATTATAACTTTGTTTGCCTTCCTATGTGACCTTTCCCAACACATTAGCTTTCACAAGACACTGTTAATACCAGTGTTGATTTTGATGTCACATGAAATGAAATCTATTTTAACATTTAAAATACATACAAATTGTACACAAAAAAATAAATTAAAAATTCTGTAAGTCGAACATACAAAAGAACCTCCTATATGGCTTTTTGTTGATCTCACTGTGAAAGACACTCACATGCATAAAGATTCTTATTAGCTAGGTTTATCTAGCATGGCTTTTTTGCCCTGAAATCAAAAACACTGAGTTAAAAAAAAATTAAGTAGAAAGTAAAACCCAAGAGAAGTAAAGAATCATGAAAAGCATACCAGCACACAGAAATGCAAATAAAAAATAATTAAAAAGTAAAAATTTAAGGGAAATTCATTGATTATAAAAAAAGAGGAAAGAATGTCATTAATCAAGCTGACACTGTACAACAATATCATTTAACTAATCTCTATGTTTACAGTAATTACAATACATATTGATTATTGAGAATTGCACAATTGGACCCAAAGCGTATCTCTTTGTTTATTTGTTTTCTGGCTTCTAATGTTACAAAACATTTCTAACAGAAATCTTCACATAACCTGACAAAAAGCTTCATGCCTGGGAAGTTTAAGTAATATTACTTTCAAAAGATGGTTTGACAAAAGGTAATGGTAACTGATTTTTATAATTATTTGGTAATTTTTTTTATTAGGCTCCAGCCTACTGCACCTAGAGAGAATAAAAAAACAATTCAAATATAAAGAACATTCAGCAACAACATTTATTCAAGATTTATGTCATGAAAAGCAGAAACTGAATTTGATTGCTAAGTCTTAAAATAAAGACATATGACTACATAACATACCATTTAATTGTTCTTCCATAATTGCCAAGTAACAGTAAAAATAATATCAAACCTATCATTAGCTATCTCATTTATAATACAGAAATACAGAAATCTAAACTATGACATGTACAACACCAACACTGAACACTAATTATACAAATTTTGAGATATGTTTAAGTTTATTTCACTTGTTTTCCTTATTGCGGCTCTTTGTTTTGCCCAGCAGGATTTCTACTACTTGAATTTCTTGATATTCATTTTAATCACTGACTTTAAAAAGTCAGGCAGGACTTGACAAGAACATTCTAAAAGACAAGTATATTAGAACAGAGGTACCTGAAAAACATACTGACTATGTCATTGTGTTAGATCTTTCAGGGCACTTTGAGTTTCACTGTGTATTCACGTACTTTGTTCAATCAGAAGAAGGATTTTTTCCTTGGAAAAAATTCACTGGAAACACTTTATGGAAATCCTACATCCCTCTTTAACTTAAATTCTCAAATTTGACAGAAGTAAGTTTAACAAATTATGAATAAAATAAAAACACATCCTAAATAGTGTATTTGCTTATCCAGGCCTTCATCTTTCAATTCAACTCAGTTTATTAGCTGATGTGAAACATCTCTATTTAAATAAAGGGATTTCTACTTCCTAATACTGCCAGGATTATGAAGACTACACTTATCATAATTAGTAATGTATACATATATTTTTGCTTATCCCTCAAGCAATGCTAAACAAGAGTAAGAGACATCAAAGTACATTAATTTTGCTATGGATCTGAAGATCCATCATTTAGCATGTCCCATCATGCTAAACTCCAGCCCGAACAAACAAAATACCCCCAAAGAGACCCACTTCAGTCAACAGAAGCATTGATTATCAATCTATTTTTTCTGATTTCACCAATAACAGTTACTGCAATACACACTTCCTTAGATCCTTGCTCTCGATCACTATCATTGCATTAATTTTGTATCTGCAGTTATATGATACAGCAAACACTTTTGAAAAAATAAACATCTCTTCACATACACTCAAAAATTATCGTCCTTGCTTCTGAAATCCTTTTTTTTTAACACAGTCCAGTTCTTATAAAATGAACAGAGATATAGGCAAGTTACATATTTTAGATAGTTTAGATACCCTCATTACAAAAAAGACCCCCTCTTCAGATTGCTGGCTGTTATGTACATTGAACACCACTAACAAATCACCAGGCAATTAGCCAAATATAGAATGTTTCGTCAACACTCCTGAACTTGTTTCAACAAAGAAAGGAAATTATCCAATTTATTTTAAAATTCTAAATAATTTCCAATAAAAATGTCATTTGCAGTTCTTCCTCTTTTAATTTATTATTTTCTTTTGCTACAACAAAATAATTAAAAATTGCCTATTAAGACTTTGATAAATACACACAAATAAATGTTAGCAGAAATCAGCAACGGGGGTTTGATTTTGCCAGGTATTCAACTAAGGTCCTTCCTTCTTTTATAAAACCATTTGTTCATCATTGACTTTTCCTGAAGAGACCTAAAAAAATTTATTTTCCTGCTACTGCAATTTTCTCTACTGCTTTTATTTTTTTTGCCTCTGCAAGACTACAGTGAAAAGTCTCGAGGTTTCATTCTAAAATATTGTATAAATAAATGTGAGGAATCCAATCTATGTCTGGACATAAGTTTGCAAAATCCATAGAATCAAGTGTTGAACCAAAATAACAGAAATGTAACACACTGAAGAAAAGAGGAACCCAAGAGTTGTACTGTTAGGGAGATCATCTCCTGGGCACTCAATCCAGGTCTTTGTGATATACATCAGGAGGACTACTTTGTGACTCTAGCTCTATCCCTCTACTTTTACCTCCAGATGTGAGGATTCAAATCCAGTCCTAGGAAACTGAACTGGCCAACAAGACTAGAAGGCAAACTAGATCACGTCTAGGAACTTCTGCTGTAGAGCATGAATCACAAGTAAAATCATAGTAAAGCTTGGGCTGCCGTGGATTTCAGGACCTGCCAAGCCCAACTTCCCTCCCAAAGCACATTCAGACTTGGCATTAGACCAGCTCCCCAGGGCTTTATCCAGTCATAGCTTGAAAATCTCCTAAGATGGAGACGGCAAAACCTCACTTGGTTCAAGCTGCATTGCTGGGCTGTCCTCATAGGGAAAAACGGTCTTCTTGTGTCCAAGCTAAACCTCTAGTGATCGTCTCCTATCCTTTCACCACGTACTTCCATAGCAAGTGCACTTCCAGGGAAGGCTGGTTTTGGGACCCCTCTAACTCTCTCTTCTCAAGACTGAACAAGTCCATGTCCTTCAGTGCCTACTCACAGACGTGCACTCTAGTTCCTCACTGTCTCAGTGGCCCTTTGCTGAACTTAGTCCAACCAACATCTTTCCCACTACTGCAGAAGAGCGAGGGTAAAAACAGAAATGCATGTGAATGTTGTAAAATAAATGCAGGAAAGAGGGGGATAAACATTTCTCTCAATTTCCTGCCTACACCTGGGTCCATACAGCCCAAGAGACATTTTTGATCTTCCCTACAGCTAAGGCACACTGCTAGCACATGTTCAGCTACCCGACAACCATGGACCTCAGGGTCTCATCCAGCCTGTAGTCCCAGCCACTCTATCCCCAGCCTGCAGTCTGCGGCTACAGGTTTGTGAAGCCCTTGAGATCTTCACAGGACTGGCATTCCTCTCCCTTTTGGCCAGAAGATTATTGTAGAAGTGGGTTAAAAGAGTATTTGTTTCAGTGACCACTTTTGTTCTAGATTTCACTACAACAACTGTGTTTTTAATAGGTAATCTGTACGTTTGCTGTAAGAAAAGATAAGCTTTCTAACACCCTGTGAAGGATAGCTAGCAGATTATTTGAGAAAATATGCTCAATACAGAAATGACATACCAGTCAGTAATGTGAAAACCACCAGTTTTACCCTTTGTCCTAACACAAGTAACTCCATTTGACAAGTTGAACTACTTAGATTATTCTTATTCCTATGAAATTATCTGCCACATTTCTTTCACTCTTCAAGGAAAAAAAAAACCTGAATAATCAACCAAATACAAACCAACCACAAACTGCACACCATATGCATTGAGTATCCTAAGCATCTCCTGTTCCTTTGGTTTTATTGATGCCTTAAAGATCTAGAAATGAGCAACACACTTTTGAGACAATATTAGTATAGGAGGTAATACAAAGGCTGGTCTTTATTGGAGGCCTGCAAGGGGCAGGTATGTAAAAATGCCCATCCCTACAGCTTTTTAAGTTTAGCAAATTGGAATAATTGAAAAGAATCCCCAATTAGAAGCATAAACAATGAGGTAATTCCTCCTGGTTCTACCCTTTCTTGAATTACCCCCCACCTTACATAGGAACTAAACTTTATTTATGAAAATGCGTCTCCAAGAGCTGGTTTGAATCTTGGCTGCAAAAGAGAACCAAGACAAGATAAGGACCTTGGAACCCTAAGGCTTGGAGCTTCTGGAATGTGTTTTGTCTTTCTGGCTATCAGGGTAGGGAAAAGTACTGGAGCTAGCTAAGAACTATATAACTATACAACAATAGTCTACAAAAAAATATATATGAAGGAAATACGAAAGTGAAAATCATTCTGGCATCATTTTGGTTAACTTCTATACTAGCAAGTTAAATGCTGTAACTAGAGCACATAAAAGGCTTTTGAATCAGTCTATGGAAGAGAGAAGTACTTCATGTAGAATGAATATATTTTTAAAAATGAAATCTAAGTATTGGTTAAAGAGAACAGATCATTGGGAGGTCAGAAGCATAGCTATAAAACAAAGTTATGCTTGTGACCATGCAGTTTTTCTTATGGAGATGACACAGGTAATTCTATTAGAGGATTTAACATATTAGGAATCAACATCTCAATTCCCACTATTAACATGCCATTACATCTTCAAGCTATTTTTAACTTTAACAGCCAAAACCTGTTACTTTCCCCTTCTTATGCTACGAACTGTGGAACAAGTACTAAAGCATTTCTGACCAAAACTTACACACACATACACAGATTTCTTTGTCACAGATAGGAAAATAGAGGTTATGTTTTTGTCAATCTGCCAGATCCACTTGTTTTTCTGACTTGGACATTATATATTTTCCAATTTTCTAAAATACGTCAAGAAAATGCTCACAGTTTTTCAAAATATTAATTATTGTCAAGTATAGGAAAAAAAATGAACTGCTGGCTCCAGCTTAACCCTTTTTTCAGTAGGCTACAGATGGTCAGTCTGTTAATATTGAGCTTTCAAGAAATTCAGCTGTGTCTGAAGAATCACCATTCTTGGATCATGGCACGTAACAGAAAATATAACTATGCTGACACAAGAACTTTCAAATATCTCAAACTTACATTTGTGCTGAGGACACAAGCCATTAAAAGCTGCTGAGATTTACAGCACTGAGTTGTTACAAGACTTAGCCAAATAATTTAGTATTTCATCCTGAAATCAAGCAGTGGGAGCCCTTACATGGCAATCTTTCACACACAAGGTATCCTAAAACTCCTCTTCATCTCAGTTGCCTGAAATATGTTTGTGATAAACAAACTTGTAGCTGGTGATTTGAGACCACATGACGAATCCATCTCCATCAGGTCATGACAGTTGGGTCACCACACTGAAATCATTGTCCAGTGTCCAGCTCTTCTCTGAATTCAAGAAATATCAGTTTCTTCAGAATTCAATAAGAAGAAAAATACCAAAGTAGGCCAAGGAGTGAAGATACTGAAGACCTTGAAGCTTGAAGACCTTCAAGCCCTATTAATGCCAAGAAATTTGACTCTGTGGCCCATATCAAGAACATGGAAGAAATTTTAATATCTGAAATTTAAATCTGCTTCCATAGAAAGTACGGATATAAAATAATAACATAAAATCTGGATATCCCAGACCACACAAGTTCATAAGGTTATAGTGTTTGACAACTGACCATCTGAATGACCTGAAAAAACAGCATTAAAAAACCACTACACCAAACAGATACAAATGAATCAGTGTAAACCCACAACTTTTAAAATACTGAAAGGTCTGTTTCATAAGACAGAATCATTATTTACATGATAAATTATGCTACTACTTTGCAGGACCATCTCTAATTCTGAGTTTACTGCAAATAAACCTTTCTTCAGTGTCACATAAGCTTGCTAGCAAAGGGTACTTGGGACACTAAACCTAAATTCTGTGAAATAGCCTGAGGTTTGCAAAACCCTAAGCCATTCTCATCTCCCCATCACTACAGACCTAGCATATTGAAATCTCTATACATTTACTTGCTCACTACTGTTCTATTAAATACTCTCTCAGGACTGTGCTCCTTACACTAGAAAGGAGTTTCAAAGTTGGAGAAAGCCAGAAAAACTCAGGACAATCTTCCATCAGAAAGCACCTGGGAAGAGACAATACCACGAAGAGCTGCATTTTCATCCTAATTCATTCACTCTTGCCTCACTTCAAAATCCCTTTGAGACTTGCAGCTCAAAAGTATTTCCACAAAATAAAGGAATTAAGCTATATTTCTGTCCTACTTACCTCCATTAATTATTAAATAATAATTCTATTCAATTACATTAAATCTATGATTTAACACTAAACATGTTCCACTGTCTAAAACAACTGATGATGATAGCTCACAGAAGAGCTTCCATGCCTTTCAGAAAGTCCAATGAATAACCTTCCTTTAAGTTAGAGGGAATTGCTATTAATATTACCCAGAATCAGCTCTGAGGAATTAGAAACACAGTGTATTCTACATTTTTCCATTTACTAAATCTGACAGGAAAACAATACAATGAAAATGGAAGAGTTATTTATCAACTCCTTTGCAAATTGCAACTCAGTTAAAGTGATTTAACACAGAGTGGACAAAACAAAATAGGAGTGAACTAAATAGTAAAGACAAACACAAATGTTGATACGATCTTAGCTACCACATGTGTCAACTCACCTCATGGCTAACAGTCAATTTGACAAATCAGCTACTACACAGGTAGCTCAACT
>VWZV01002744.1:0-14018 GCA_013397155.1 Irena cyanogastra | reverse complement strand
CGGCGCGGGCGCTGCTGGCGGCGGGATTGGCCGCGGTGGCGGCGGCGGGCGGGAGGTGGCGGCAGGAGCGGGCGGGGGGAGTGCGGCCCCGGTCCCGGCCCCGTCCCCGGCCCGGTTCCGCGGTGCGCCCATAAAAGGGGGAGGGCGGGAGCCGTGGGCACCGGGCAGAGCTGCTGGCAGTTCTGGGGAAGGGCGTTTGTGCTGTGGAGGAACCGGCTTGCTCCTTCCCTCCGGGACGGGCCTGCGGCCGAGGGCGGGGGCCTCCGCTGGTGGGTCAAGAGGGCACCGCGGGCGGGCCGTGGTGGCCCCGCGAGTGCCCGTCCGTGAGGGGCCGGGGCCGTTTGTGGGTGCGGGGCATCCGGCGGGGTGCGCAGCGATAGAGCAAACACGGGCAGGCCTTCGAGGGCAAAGGACTTGCAATTAATTTCCTTTTTTTGTTGTTGGTTTGGTTTGTTCTTGTTTGGTTGGGGTTTTTTTGTTGTGTTTTGTAGTTTTTCTCCCACAACACCCTGGCGGTGACTCAGTACCCCAGGGAAGGGGAGGTCCCTGCGCGGGGTCTGCCTTGGGTCATCCAAGCACCCGCGGGTGTGAGGAGTCACTGACGAAGTGAGGTCGCTGGCATCGCTTCAGCGAGGCTGTGAAACACTCACACTTCTCTCTTTGGTTGGGGAGAGGAGGTCCGAGCCAGTAGAGCAACCCCCAAACACAGGCTCAGAAGGAACGTGCTTTGGGCCCAGAATCCAGGGGAGATTTGTCAGTGCTTGTAGTTGATGTGCCTTTTTTTCGGCATGAGTGAAATTAATTAACCTGTAGTTATACTGGCTGGGATGGGTTTTGCACCTGGAGGAGAGTAGCACCTCCTGCTGCACCTCTAGAAGTTCTCTTGAATGCTTGTGGGGAGCCGTGTTGGTTGTGGTGGAGCTGAGCATTCTCAGGATGCCCTGCACATGGGTTTTACTGGGTATTGCTGGTAAATTAACACTGACACAATTGAGTTACATAGGATGTGAATCTCCGTGGTGCACAAAAACTTAGAAAGTTTATTCTAAATTTAGGGGCTGTGTACTTTATAGGATGCGTTTGAAAGCTTAGAGACTGTGTTTAGGTCCTTTTTCTGTGCTGTAAAATAATTCAGCACTTCTTTTTTCCAGTGTAGTTCTTGATTTACATTTGTCTGTGTACACAGTTATGCAGTTTAGAAGAATGACTTTTGATTGGATTTTTGCCACACTAGAAAAAAATGTGTATTGTAGCAATGAAGAGTAGTGTCAGACTGTTAGGTGTTCTCTTTAATGCAGAAATGAAGAAGACATACTTTATGGATTGAAATTTCATTTGGGAGAAGTATGTTTATTTAAAATTGTGTAAGCAAATATATGTAATAAAGTAAGTTTTTTTGTAGCTGAGTCAGACTCTCACAGAATTTATTTTTCTCTCTCCCACTGAGAAAGGAAGAAGTGTGGAAAAAAGTTGTTCACAAAAGTCTTTATTTTGGAGTTGCATTGAAATGCAGAATCAGGAAACTTCTGTGAAATAGGCCTGTTTTTAAAATTTTCTTTACTGATAGAGCGAAGTAAAGTGTAGTAAGGTGCAAGAGTTCTTGACAGATCAAAACCTCATCTAAATAAGAAATACTTAAGAATTGTTGCCTTGCTAAGATAACTGATCCTATGAAGATGTGTGCCTTTCCAAAAGTAGTTTAGCATACTGAGTGAAAAATGCTGATAGGATGTATTGGATGACTTTCACAAACATTGGAATGGGTATTTGTTGCAAAAAGTTGAGCTGGCATTGCTACCATTTTTACACAGTAACCTCCCTGGTGGCTCATAGTACTTGTTGAGCTGTATTTGTTTTGATTCTTGGATTTTTAGGAAGGCTTGAATGAAACCAGAAGTATGACTGTGCTGTACAGCAGTAGGGACAGTTTTTGGGGCAGACAGGTGGTTTGCAGGGTGAGTCATGTTCGTTTGGCATCTGAGGTAATTGGAGGTGTGGATGTCATTTGAAGCTGTGACGATAAAACTTACCATTCTGTCAAGGCTTGTCCTAATACTTCTGAATAGTATTTTGACCAATGTATGGGGAACAGATTTGTTCTAATTAATTTAATTCACTGATACAGTAATAACCCCCCTGCCTTTTAGTGGATATGCCTGTAAGTCCAGTAGATCCCACTTCAGTTACGATGGTGTTTCAGCGGTCTTGTATCTATATGTTTAGTAGTGCATTTTGACTGGTTCTAAAGGGCTACCTTGCATTTATTTCAGTTGGAAAATGTGTTTAAAGACTTCAGTTGATACTGTGAAGTAAGTGCTCAAGTTACAGAAACAGCTTCATATGCAGAGTAAGCAGAAAAACCCAGACGACTGGAGAAGGACAATGAGCCTTCTCAGCCTTCTGTTCAGAACATGGACAGGGGTACTGTGATTGTCCCTGAAGGACACGCTGATCTGAACCAGCATCTGGAACTTCAGCCTCTGTGGTTTTCATAGCCTGGACTCAAACAATACACACCGTACAGGTGTGTATCAGGGGATGTCCTGAAGCCCTTGCAGTGGTACTGTGCATGTTTAGTATGGAGGCTGTTATTTGAGTTGTCAAGGTGCAAAATGCAGTAGTTCTTACAAGAGCCTTGGTTGTCATACAGGCCACACCATACAGGCTGTCTGTTTATGTGGAGTAGGGCTATGACTTACTTATATGGGAAATTGAGTTAATTATTGATGAGCTCATAGTAATGAGTGCAATGCTGTGCAAGGATGACAGAGTGGATGGACACGTAAATTGCTAAATGCTTGTGTCGTGGTGGGGAAAAGTATTTATAAATTCTGCTGCCAATGACTTTACTCATTCTGAGTAGTTTTAAAACAGCTTTTCAAATTTGATTAATTTAAAGTGTGATGTTTTTATACTAATCCTTATGCAGCGTTTCAGGTAACTAAATATGTGGCTGTGGAAGCAGAGAGAATTCCACCTGGGGTGTGTGTGTGTCCTCAACAATTATTAAAACAGAACCTGAAAAGTTTGTGGTTGTTCAGATTCTGAAGTATCCTGTGATTTTTATGTAGCAGGGAAAAGAAAATCCAAGGTCATAAAAAAGTTGAGATTTAAATGATGCCACTAGTTGATACAATAGAAAATTGTAATACAGAGAAATGGTTCTGATCCTGAGGGTAGATTGTGGATTATTTCTCGGGAGATTAGTGATAATTGGTTATACCAAAATGTCCTATCATGTCAGCTTAGTGTCAGAATGATCCAAAACGTTCAAGAGAAATTTCCCTAACCCAGATTTTAAGCAATAGCAAATTCTGCCTTTTGTTTTGGTGATGCTATAGTCAACTTCATATGTTAACTAGATCTTTATTCATTATGTGTTTGGCAAATCAGATATTTATTGTTTGGCAGCTTAAAAAAAATTGTGTAGGATTCTGAGAGTACTGTCAGGAACCTCCAGCAGTATTTTTGAGGCCTAAAATTTGGCTCCTAGGTAATGGATCCGTAATATGTTTCCATGATTGTAATAAGGTGCTTTAAGTGAAAAGTAGTGGATTTTACAAGGAGATGACAAAAAAAAAATCAAGTACTTATACCATACCGAGTAAACTCAGTGCAATTTCATACAGCATACTAATTTTGTGTAACCTTTCAAAAATTTTGAAAATAAAAGAAGTGTAAAAGTAATAAAAATTAATTGTGATTTATCTTCTATTTGAAAACAAGCAAATAGTTATAGGTGGTCACATTGTAGCACCAGCAGTTTGGAGGAAAAAAACCACAGATTTTCCACTCCATCCAAGAGTAGGTATGTAGAACTGTTTCCAGCCCAGGGGCAGAATAAATATCTGAAATTCTGGAGCTTCGGTTAAGGAAATGACTGTGGAGCTGCTAAGGACCTCAAACTTGTCAGGCTTGTCCTCTTTCCCAGCCCTTCCTTCCAGTGATTCTTCACTAGATATTTGTTTGAATACTTTTGTTTGGGCTGTGTTTCTCACTGATATTCTTCAGCCTCCCCAGGCAATCTGTTTGAGGGATACAATGTCTTTGCTGGTAGAAACATTTCCCTTATGTCATTTCATATGTCAACATGTCATTGTTCTTTCTATGTGTCAGGGAAAACAGTGATCCTTTTTGAAGCAAGGTATTTAAAAATACTGATATATGCAGAACGTAAGATCTGATTTGAATTGTTGGTCAGGATACAAGGGTTAGTTTTCCTGTCTTGTGGTTTTCAGTCTAGTGCAGCTCTGTGTGTTATTTGCCAAAACAGACAAAAGTCAACAACGTGACTTTTTTCAGTTGTGGTCCTCTATAATCCTCCACCACCCTTCTGCTTAACTGATCATTGCCAATTGCTCTCCTTTTCCTAATTCACTCAGTTGTTTATTCTTACTTGACAGTAATATCCCATGCTTCTCTTTTTGAGAATGATCTTACTTCTTCACAGGTATACTGGAATCACTTCAGATTCTGTTTCATGACACTTCAGGTGAACTCTCATGTCTGTTGATTGGATCAGAGGCTTTTGTTAGCCTTGTATCCAAGATAAAGAATTAAGTTTATGAAAGAAGAAAAGTTTGAAGTGCTGAGTACTCATTGTTCTTCAGGAAAAAACCAAAACCGACTACAAAACAAAACACCTCCAAACTTTGAAAAAAAGGTTGAAAAATTGCTTTTACTGCTTCTAATAATGGATAAGGTTTGATTACGTGTTTTAGATTAACTTTGCTTTAATAAAAACAGTTATATAAGATGATAGTAATGCAAAAACCACATCTTTGGGTCTTCTAGTCTGATGAATTGTATTTCTTCATCACATAAGAATTTCCAGGGCCAGCACTTCCACCTTGGGATTCTTTTGTCATATCTAGTTGCTGTGTTTGTCAGGAGGAAAGGAAGTGATTGTTCTGGTTTCTTAAAGTGTTTTGGGTCATCTGCACTGACAAAAGTGCAAGTGTACCTTTTCTGCTTAAAGTGTAGACAAGTCTTGGCATTTTGTTGATTATTGGCTTCTATTTGAAATGTTTCACCTCCAGAGACTTGCTTCCTCCTCTGGGAAGTTTATCGTCAGAACTTAAACAAGAATATGGGATGTGAAAGTCATTAAAAGAGAAGACAGATATGGGGGGATCTGAATTGTGTCTTCTGACAAGCATTAGGTAAAAATTGCTACTTCTGTGCCCTTAGTTTGGTACACCTACTTAGAATACAAAAACTTGTGATATTGGGGAAGAAGAGAGATAAGAAAGCTTGCGTGATGATTAGCAGCACATAATAGTGTTCTGTATTAACAGAACAGATTGCTACAGGGACTGCTGGTGAAGTTAGGCTTTTTATTCTCTAAGTTATAATGCTAGCTTTCTGTGGAAGGATGGGACTTGCTGTTACTTGGTTAGTACATGGCATACACATCCTCTTCTTTAAATGCTTTTAGTACTGCAGTAGCTTAATCTTCCCTCTTGAGATTTAATGTGTAATTCTGCTGAAGCTATTAGTTAGGATAAAAGCTGTAAAACTGATTATTACAGTGGTAAGGCAAAGCTGTCAGTTTATCAGATCAAACAGAGGATTGAAGATTTTCATCAGGGGAGATGAAAATTATGCATTCAAACTATTTACAGTTATGTGTAAGAAAGTAAAGAGAACTGGGCTAAAGTCAGAGCAAGTCATGATAAAAAACTTGGAAATAATGCAGGAGTTGTGTGTAGCGCTGAAGGAAATAGACCCTCAGAAAATGGTGTCAGATCAGTACTGGAATGGCTCAGTTCTACCACCTCCCCTGTGCTAATGCAACAGCCTGCTGAGCTTCTTAGAAATGAAGACAGACTTAGACTCTCAAAGAAGGAGATTTGGCAGAGCTGAGTAAGTTAATGCAGGCTGCTTTAGAGCTTGGCATTGTAGTGACACCTGAAGCTGCATCAGAGCAAACCACCCTAACTCTGGCTCCTTGGCTGAACTGATCAGATGGCAAACATCAGCCTGGGGGATTCTGTGCCCTTGGGTTGGTCAGAAGAGCCTGGATGAGAGGAACTGTGCAGGATCTTCAGCTCTAGGAGAATGTTTAAGGACAGAAAGGAACTCCTCAAGATGATTGTTTGTAGCAACTTGCCCATTCAGACAACTTCTGTATGGACGGTGATTAAGGGAGTTCTGGACTTCAAGAAATTTTGTCTCTGCTTCATGATTTGTCCTCTGAATATATCTAATGCATTTCTTTTAGAGCAACCACTGCTACTTTCATGCATATACTTTAATTCACTCTGGTTTGCATAGTGGCAGCACTTGCTCCATTTCAAGTCTGGCAAAACTTTTTTCATAACTTGAGTAGAATTGTTTATGATGTTCACAGGAGGTCATTATTGAGATTTGAAGTATACAGACAATGTCCAAAATACTAATAAACTTCTTTCTTTTAGCCTTCATGTTTACTAATGCTCAGACAGCGCACACTGGTTTCTGCATTCTGGTAAATGCAGAGATTTAATTTAATTGCATTTAATTTAATTATTTGTGAAATTAATAGTTATATGTTTAATATTAATAGACTGTCATAATTCAGAACCTCAGTTTTGCATTTATGGCACAAATTACATACAAAACTGCAGGCTTTTAGGGAAATGCAAAACAGAAACTGTTTGCTGTTTAAATGAGAGGAAGATGCTCTTAGTTTGCTGGTGATCATTTGCCTCTTTTGGGAAGAGGCTTATATCAGTTTCAGAATATTTTGATATGATCATGGCTTTTAAGGGATCTATTTTTTAAAAATGTAATCTGAGGTAAAAAAACCACAACTAAACAATATTCTAATTTAAAAATAAGTCAGTAGTGGACCAGCCTGACAGCATATTGAATTTGGACCACAGGCTACTTCCAGCCTCAGGCAGAAAGAAGGAACTATACTGAGTAAAAACATTGACTTAGTGGAATCTGTAGCTCAGAGGAGAGTTCAAAATGACCTGTAAGGTTGATGAAAAGACGATGCCTGGAAAGTATGTCCCTGAAGCATATTCAATTTGTCAGTGTGTGTTGGAACCCGGGGCACAGGGAATATTTCCCTGCCTGTCCTGACAAGTCCTGATTTCCCAGGAAAACACTGCTTTTTAACCTTCATCCATGGAGAGGACTTCCAGGACTTTGGGATGAATTGGAATCTATGAATGTGTAAAATGAATAGTAGTGTAGTTTGTTACAGGGTGAAAAATTTAGAGCTTTAAGTTTTTAGTATGGAGGTAGATGTAGGACAAAATGGAGGATTTTGAGTGTTGTCTGATCTGCTTCTTCATCTCCATTTTCTGCAATTTTGATGGCACAGAGTGATTGATTGGTTAGGGAAAGTCGCAATGCAGATGTTGTGTGGCAGACAAATGATTAGTTATTGGTAGAAAAGTAGAAATAAAGTACTTTTTAAGAGTTAATTGGACAAAACCTTTATTTGGACAAAGCTTTAAAAGACCTTGAAACTGTACATCTTGTGACTTTTTTGATTACTTTTGCTGTCTTCTCCTTGTGCGCCATCTGGTGCAGACGGCGTACAGAACTTTTGATAAGATAAAAATAAACGGCAACCTGAAGACTGAAAAAAATCCCGTTTGTCTCTCAATCCTGGCCCAGAACTCTTATTAGGGGTCTCCCACGCAGGGGGCCCCCAGGAGGTTTCACACAGTGTACTTGTAGCTGAGCTGATACTGCTTGTGGAAATAATCACTGCGGTGTTCTCAAGTATACTAGTGAGGAGCCTTAAGTTGTTTCTAAACCAGAGTCTGAGGAAGTAACTTTTGGTTGAATGGGTTGGATCCACAAGAAAGATACTTGATTTTTGCTTATCATCCAGTGTACTGTTTTCAGCTGTCATAGAGCTAAATTTCTTTACCAAAGTTTGCGTGGGATTATGTTCTGTATGTTTGGCTGAAAACACTGTTGATAACACAGTGATATTTTGTTATTGCTAGCCAAGCCCTTTTCTGCGTCTCACCCCACCAGAGAGAAGGTTGAGGGTGCACAAGGAGTTGGGAGGGGACACAGCCAGGACAGTTGACCCCAACTGACCGGAGCGATATTTGAAACTGTGGCATCATGCTCAGCTGGTAGGAGGAAGAAGGTTGGCCAGGCTGCTGTTGCTTTGGAACTGTGTGAGCATTGTTGGGTTGCTAGTGAGCAATTAGGGATTATTTGCATTATTCATTTTCCTTGCTTTAATGTGTTTGTCTCCATTTTTTTTTTTTTTTTTGGTAAAAAAACCCCAAAATTCCAAAACTCTCCTTATCACAGTCCTTGGGGTTTTTTTCTCTTTCACCTTTCTTATTCTCTCTCCATTTCCACTGGGTGGGAGAGTGAGTGAGCACCTCTGGGGTGCTTAGCTGCCTACCAGGGTTAGACTCTGGCATATGATTTTCTGAGGTTGAGATGAACACCAGACAGTGAATGTAAATTTTAACTGAGTATTCACTGTTTTGAGTATTAATCTGCTAGTGTATGTAGTTTGAAGCTTGTAAGCATTGTAAAAAAATTAAATAATTTCAGTGTTGATCTGCCCATAGAGGCAAGAGAAGGAAATCGTGCCGGCACTATGTTGTTTCAGTGATTTAAATTGAAATCTCTCTCCTTTTTGAGATTGTGTGCCTTTCTTCTGTTAACTCACATGAAGTAATCTCTTTGCAGTCCTGAGCAGTGGTGCTTAGCAAACTGAAAAGTCTTCATTCTAATTAATTTTTTTTTTAATTCATCTGCACTTATAAGCTTTCAATACCCGCATGGAAGAAAGAGATGTAGAATACTGGTTCCAGGTAAAGAATATTGGATAATACCGTTTAAAAGAATGTGAATATTTTTACCTGCAACACTTGTGTTGATCAGGGGTGTGATTTCATTATGATTCAGAAATAGCCATTTATGGGGGAGGGTGTGAAGAATATGAGTTAGTTTTAAGTTTTGCCATTTGACAGCCAAATGAATTCATATACTTTTGGGAATAAATGCAGATTTTTTTTTTTTAAGATGGTAACCTAGAAAACAGTAATTGTGTCAGTATTACATGCATTCCCTTTTCCAACTTTGAGTGCAAGATCCTTGTCTTTCCTTGCAGGAGAAAATGTTTTCTGTAATTCATGCATATAAGAGAAAAAAGAGCAATTGAGTAGGATAAAGGATTTATTTTTATTTCTATGTCAAGTGTTGAGATTGGGTCCAGAATATGTGTGGAAATTTTTTTTACAATTGCTAAGAGAATCTGAGGAAGGACATTAAAAAAAGATTGTTAAAAGATTGAAAAAATACTTCTTAGAAGTGCTTGAGACTAACTTCACATTTCTTAAAAAAGAAAAAAAAAGGCTCTCGTTAAATAGTTCCTGCAGCAGAGGGAGAAACTTGCAGCTGTTTCCCCCCAGTGCCCACTCCCCTCTGGGCCCCCCAGCAACATTCTGCCAAGCTTTTTCCTCCTGTGTAATAGGCCTACACACCCTGTAAGGTCCCTCTCTGCTCTCTTGTAGCCTCACTTTCGGTACTGGAATGTTGTTGTAAGGTCTTCCTGGAGCATTCTCCAGGCAGAACAGCCCCAACACTCTCAGCCTGTCTTCAGAGGCGAGGTGCTCCAGCCTCGGATCACCTTCATGGCCCTCAGTCATGCAATCCTTGACCCAAGAGAGCTGCTGCTCTTGTCACTAGTGCACAGGATGTGATGGAGTTGAGGAAGGGACAAAAGGTTAAGGAAAGGAGAGTAAAGGGAGGTGACCAGCTTTCAGTGGGTGAGGACAGAAGCCTGCCAGCATCCGTCTGAGCAGGAAATTCCAGTCCTACATCTAGCTGTTTAAATTGGTTTGAGGTTTTTTTTGTGTAGTATTGTGGTCAAGAACATGGATGATTTCTGGAACTTAAGTTACAGTGCTAAGTTGTGAACACATGCAGACGTGCATCGACTCTAATCTTGAACACTAACATGTGGAAAAACTGGGATTTTTTTTCCACTTTTTGAAAATCCATGGAAGAGGACAAGTTGGTTAGGATTTGGTCTAGATTCTGAGGCTTTCTGTGCTACAGCCTGTAATTTGCTGTCTCTAGGGATTGGTGTCCTTAATGCAATGTTGGTAGAAGTAAAGAGGAAGCACACCACTCTGTCAGTGATTAAGGCAGTGCCTGTTAAAGGCTGGACCTACTTGTTTGTGAGATGTGTGTTTTGAGACAATCTCTCCCATTTTTTTAACCAGCTCTGGTGATCTAAAATGCTTTTCTGTTGTGATCCTTTTGAGGAATTCAGGTGACTGTAATAATGTTCTGGAAGTATGGAGGTGTGTGTATAAATATCTTCTGCCAGAGAAGTGAATAATCAGCTTGTTTGCCCTACCTTAGTTATTTATTCACTGGTGTGTTGCTTCTCTAAGACTGGTCAGTTTTGCAGAAATGCATCTTGTCAGTGGCTATTGGGTGTGCTTTGAACAGGTCTACTAAACTGACCTCCTGAAGCAATACCTACTTCTGGCTGAGCTAGCCTGAGAGAGGATATTGTGTTTCAAAGTTTCATTGTCTGAAGGGTTTCTTGTAAATTTGTCTCTGCATTTGTGTGGCTAAATGCTGCTCATTTTAGGCATGTAGGTAAATAAATGCATGCCTCCTCTCTTATTTTTGAGATGTTTTGTGTTAAGGTAGAAGTTAACCTCTCCTGAACACCAAATGTGACATCAATAACTCTGTAAGTGGTGAAAGCTTTCACTATCTTGGTCCAGTAAGTCTTCCCCAGGACAGAAGAATAATAACTGCCTGCCCTATCTTCTAGAAACAGTTGAATACATGATTAGAGACTCTGTATGCAAGAGCATTTTTTGGAACAAAAAATGTAGTGCATTAAACAGATTTTGCATGTTGCGAATATAAATTTTTTAAAAATGGGACATTTGCATTCAGAGAGCTTGACTCTGTTGAGTGGACATCTGTTTTTGAACAATACTGATGTTTTAGAGAACAAAATAAAATTAAGAGTTATGCAATTTTGTTGTATTTTTACCTTGTTTGCTTAACCCAGTTGTTTGAGAAGAGATTTCTTCATAGCTATTCTGATTTACTGATCTAACTGTTGGATTTTATTCTGCAGATTTGGATGTGGCTGCTAATTATCAGCTCCCTCTGGCAGTCTGTTGACCAACGATGTTGTAATCAAGGGAAATTTCAGAATTGTCAGAGCTTGGTTTACAAAAATGACTTGCTGGTTGACTTAATGGAGATATTGACTACTGGCTGACTAGACAGGAAAATGAATTGTCAGTCCTGTTTTTTCTTGTATTAGTTGCCAGGATTTTTGTTTTGCAGAGACACCAGAGTTTTCACCTTTCTAAAGATAGCAGTAGTGGCACAGTTAATAACAAACCAAACATTTTAGGTTCTGGTTTTTAATGTAGGATGGGCAGGTTTGGACAAATACTCTAAAATATTTCCAGGGACAATTATGTGTAATCAAACTACATAGAGCTTCATAGATGAATGAGGAAAAAAAGCCTCAGATACCTGCTAATTTTTTTCTGCCAAGGTTCAATCTCTTTCATATGTCTCTTTCCACAGATACTCTTTTTAAGTGTAATGAAGAGATTAGTTGCACAGCCAGGAAATAAAAAAGCTTTCATATTTTTCTGAAGTTCACAATACTCTGTATTAATGGTTGCAAACTTTATCTTCCTTGTCTTTAGTGTTAACTTTTTAATTTAGTGAGTTTCAAGAACAGAAACTTTTTAGTTCCATATCTAGTGAAGATTATAAGTGGCTTAGAGGGACACAAAGAAGTCATGGTATATCTGAAATAGTGAACTTCTAATTGCATTTGTACAAGCAACAGCTTTTGGGCAAGAACCCTCGTGTTAGATTATTAATACCTGATAATGCTGCTATATTAAAATCTTTCTTTATTACAATATTGGCAGCCTTTTTCTACGTTTTCTCAAGTTCCTTTTTACTCCTTATGCCATATTTTCTTGGTAGAAGCTGTAAGTTTCATTATAATGGAAAACTGCTGCAAGAAGAAGCAGTGTGTGGGCAGTGGTTTGTATGGCCATTCCTGAACTCTAGCAGTAAGAATAAAGCCTTCTCCCTGGGACTTCCATTTTAGAAAGTGTGATTTGATTAATTATACTTTTTCAGTCACAAAGATAAGCTGGCTAGGGCTGCCTGAACTGTGCTCTACTACCTGAAGGATTTTCCATTGTAGTGCTTGCAAATCTTTTCTGCAAGCTGATATATGTGTTGCATCAGATTTATGAACAGAGTGGGAAAAAAAAAGCCGTGACATCTGGGTTTGATTTTAAAAAAACCAAATTAAGTCTCTGTTATTTACTAAAAACATGTTAAGATGAGGGCACAGTCAGCATTTGCTGATATTATTTTGTGTAGATGAAAACTCAGTTAGTTACATGCTTTCATAATGTATGGGCCCAAAGCTCTTTATGTTCTTAATAATCATATTGTAGATGAAGCTTAAGACTGGAGAAATAGAAAATTCCTTGATAAAAAAGTATATCAAAGTGTTAGAGAAGACGGAAACTGCAAAGACATATTGTTGTTTAACAACTGTCCTTTTCTTTCCTTCATAATCTCATGTAGTGATGGGCCAAGGACTTGGCAAAACTGTCTGGCCCAAACCTGCAGGAGGATATCAGACTATTACCGGTGGAAGATGTGGAAGAAGACATTCCTATGTTGAGTTTAGAGCATTTTTGAATAATCAAGACAGAGATGGACATCAGCAGAATGACAACTGCAAACAGTTAGAAGATGTTCAGAAGGAGAATTCTTTATGTATGTACATATCTTTGTGTATGTGCCATTTCATTGCAAACTGGGATGCTTGGGGCCAGAGGAGGAAGGCACATTGAGAGCTATATGAGTTGCTCATATGAGTTATTTAGAAGTATCCTGTGTCTTTAATTTTCTTTTATATTAAATTTCATTCCATAAAGTATAAATAATCTAATTAATCTATATTAGGCTGTGTAGTTTTGCCTGAAGAACATTCATGATGAGTTAATGTGTTCTAACAAACTAGATAACAATAACATTGTTTAATTCAAATTATTTTGTCTCCAAATTAAAATTCACATTTGGGAGAAAATGCCTGTTCTAACCTTCTGTTTAGAATGAGGCTGTGAAATATTTGATGCATCATGAACCAGACAGTTCTCTTTGTCATCCATAGTGAAAATTAGTTTAAGCCTCTAAAACATCTTTAAAAGTTCCCCTTTTATTTGTGTATACCAGTTAGACCACTTCCCTTTCTTGTTTAATGAATATTGGATGTTACCATTTACCAAAATGCCTTCTGTGACATTAGCATCTGAATAATAATTTAGTAGAGGAATACAGGATGCCTTCTTGGATTAAAAATATGGTCTCATTTATTTGCCTGAGGGCTCCAGCTTAAAAAAACTCATTTGATATGGCCTTAGGTCTTCCAAAGTGCCTGGGGGGAAAGGATTTGGCGGTACTTCTCAACACTGGCTGAGCATGAGCCATCAGTGTGCCCAGGTGGCCAAGGGCACCTGGCCTGTGTCAGCAGTTATGTGGCACCAGGGCAGTGACAATGCCCCTGTGCTGGGCGGTGGTTAGGTTACACCTCAAGTGTTCTGTCCAGCTCTGGGCCTCTCAGTCCAGAAAGGACATTGAGGGGCTGGAACGTGTCCAGAGAAGGGCAGCAGGGCTGGAGAGGGGTCTGGAGTACAAGTCAGATGAAGGGCAACTGAGGAAGCTGGGGCTGTTCAGCCTGGGGGACCTTCCTGGTCTGTACAGTTGCCTGAGAGGAGGCTGGAGTGANGAGTGAGGTGGGTGTGGTTCTGTCTGCCCAATAGCAAGTGATGGAACAAGAGAAAATGGCCTCAGATTGTGCCAGAGGAGGTTTAATTGGCTGTTAGGGAAAATATCTTCACCAGAGAGTTTGCCAGTCATGGGAAGAGGCTGCCCAGAGAAGTGGCAGAGTTGCCAATTCCTGATGGTCCTTAAAAGATATGTATACATAGTCTAATTGTGGACTTGGCAGTGTTAAATTT
>VWZV01002702.1:1609-23682 GCA_013397155.1 Irena cyanogastra | reverse complement strand
GGGGGCGTGCAGAGGAGGGGAGGGTCTGAGGGACAAAGAACAGGAATACGGGGAGGAGGAAGGAAGGGTAGAGGGTGGTACGGGAGGGGAGGCTGAAAAGGGAGGGAAATGGGCCAAATATTCTCCCCAGTGCTCCGCAATCTAGAAAGAAAGAAGGGAAAAGAAGGAAGACTAATTCACTCTGACATTAAGGAAGGTTGGTTATCCCAACACGCTTCCAGGCGAAAAACCGTTTCTGCCACTCTAACAAATCCACTTGATCCACTGTCTCAACTCGATAGTCACTATTTAAATACTGTATCAATAATCATAAGGACAGGAGGCTTGAAATTCTCAGAAATGGTTCAGCTTGTCTACTTCAAGGACTTTCCCACCCAGGGAACCAAGGGCAACTCAGCATGACCCCCCTTCATTCCCCACTCACCTGCTCCTCCACTGCAGTGTGGCTCTCTCTCCTAGGGACACTGGGGTGCCTCAAATGACATCAGAGCCCCGAGTCTCCACCCCCTTAGCCTTTCTTCCTCACCTCCCTGAAGAAGGCACAGAACAAGCGGCATAAACGCACACGGAGGGGCAGCTCTGTATTTCTTTAAACAAAGCAGTTAGTTAGTTGTTTCCATAGAATATGGTGCAAGAAAGCTAGTGAGAAGTAACAGGCATCACACCTGAGCTTCAATATATTTAAAAAAAAACCAAGAAAAACCAAACCAGGATTACTCTTTCACTCATTCACCAGGATGCCTCCATGCATCTCACTTGCAACATTCCATTGCAGTAAAAGCTGAATACCAAGATTAAACCTTGTGACAGTACCAAACCAAGTGTGGCATCATGTGGTTAAGGGACTCTACAGCAAAATCCAAAGCCACAGTAGTGCATGTTGTTCAGACTAACCAGTGATATCACACAAACGTGACACCACCCCCGATTTCTCCATGGCTTCAACCTATCTTAATAGCTACTACCATCTTCATTGGTGTTGGGGTTTTAGTTAGGGATTTTAATGGCACAAACCCGATTTTCCATTTTTACATTTGAAAACTTAAAAAAAGCCTTTAATTTTGAAGGGAGGTAAGTTGTGTTAGTATTTTACATTCCTCCTCTCCAAGAAAAGTCTCCAGAGAATGCAAGCTTGAATATCTATGAATCTGCACAAAAAGCATTGGTACTGTATTCTTCAATGAAACAGCCCCAACATATCTCAGGCCAAACATTTTGATTTTAGGCAAAATACTCTCCTGCCAGTACTGACCATCTAAATCAACCATGCCTAGAAAGTTCTAGTCCAGAAAGCATGCACCCTTGAAGGTCATTTCTATATTAATGAGCAGAATTACACACAAAAAGAAAAAATTCAGAACACAATTGCATAGTAATGAATCATTCTTTTACAGTTGTCTTGAATATAAACTGAACATATTCTGTAACGACCGAAATGTCAAATGAAAGTCACCTTAAGCAGCAATTTCACAGACAGTCACATTCAGTATTTTTTAATACAACAATCCTCTAAGAAAAATGATCCATGGAAAAATGGTGGGTGGTATAAAACTTCGAGTTGATTTGCAATACATCCGGTTCATCCCTACCTGCGCAATCCAGAAACTACACCTTCTCCTACCAGTGTAAATTACTACGGCAAGACCAGCACAGAAAGCAGCATGAAGAAATCAAACTTGCAACATAAGGCTGCCGAAAAACTAGAGGAACAAGTTTTTTCCATTACGGTGTTACTACGGCTTGTAACCAGGTGAATGCCAGCAAACTTTTGTCAGCTCCCTCATGGCAGCCGCACTCCCGTCCTTAGTTCTCCTTCAGCAGCTGAAGTGGAGCATTGCTTTCCTGCGCCGTATCTGAGGCCACGATCTGGCCGGAAAGAACTGCTTCCAGTCGATCGTCGACCTCCGTTTTCTCTCTAAACACACACCATAGCAACAGCCTAGCACGCTAAGAGGAAGCACCTTCACCGACGGCCTCTTGTGGTCGTTGCCCATCGACCGGCTAACGCTTCAAAACCGCGGATTGGCCTTGCGGCCGGAGAAGGGAATGGGGTCCCCCCACCCTGCGGATCCGCACCCGCCGCACCCTCCGGGTCCCGCCGTCGTGCCAGACGCCGCCGAGGCCCGGGCAGACGCGGAACTCGCCGCGCCCTGCAACGACACACGTGCGTCCCGGCCCCCGCCCTCACCGCCAGCGGCCCTGACCCAGCCCCCGTCCCCGTACTCACCGCCGGCGGCCCTGGCCCGCCCCTCTCCTCACCGCCAGCGCCCAAGCGCCCAGATCATCCCGCGCCTTCCGTGAGCGGGTGCGCGAGGGCTCGGCGGGCCGGATCGCGGCTCCACGCGGCTGCCGCCTTGACAGCATGGCCGAAAGGACCCTGGGCTAGGGGGATCGCGAATCGCACTACAGGAGGCGGCACAGTGACCGCAGATGGCGTGCTGGGCCTTCACCGACTGCTAACAGTGATGCTTCCACAGTTTGTGTTGGAAGAGTCCATTTTATTCCGTATTACGTACAGAGAATTGCCAGGTATTTCCTCAACATAACTATGCTTTTGTAACAATTCAGTGATTTCATTTCACCTTTCTGTCAGATTCTGACCAACTTCCGTTTAACCTGACAGCCAAAGATGACGTTTCTTTTCCTGATAAAGTGTGCCCAGAAAACTTTTTAGCATATAGATGAAATAGCATGTCTCTAATATTGTGTTTAGTACCTGTCTGAAATCATCTTGCAGCACTGGTCTTTAGCTGGTTTGTATTTTCTCCAACTTCTACCACGCCTGATCAATAAAAATAGCAAAACTGGGACTAGACACACAGAATCTGTAAATTCGTGCCAAATACTGGTCTTAGCAAAGAAGTGTTACGAGTCTTGTCAGAAACTAGCTAACTATTCTCATAATGGTGTGCCCTCACTCTACTACACTGTGTTTGCTTTAGGGCAGAAATTGAAACAAAGTCAAGAATACTCACAAGAAGGTAAATCATCTTTGCGGCATAATACATTTTCAGTTTAATTTACATTCTATACCACCCAAGTTTCTTCATACAGTGTAATTCCAAATTCCTGTATCGCCATGCAGGTGTTCATCATCCTTTGACCCATTAAGAACTGATGCCACTGCAGTTGCCAGTTGGTGATTTACATACTCAACACCGGTATTTCCAGCTGCAAAATTTAGTTTTTTAATATGACATCAGTTATTTTAGCTTTTAAAAAACTCCAAAACATTTTTGTCACAGAATTCACTAAATAATTTTGAAATAAGTCATCTACAGTAAACTGATTTCTGCTTTTCATCACTGATGCTAATCTGCAATAATTAAAAGAACTACTGCAATAATGAACTACCAAAGAGACAGAAATATTGTGCAAATTACATCATTAATAGTTTAAACGTGCAGATAACGTGTTCTACAAAATTTCTATGTGAGTTTTTTCCTACAAAAGTTTCTCAAAGAAAAAATTAAGTGTATCACTAATTTTAAGATAATTTAATTAGCTCAAAGTTTCTTTGTTTTGTTGAAGTGCCAATTCTGAACATACAATCTGTAAAAGAAAAGATATACGTATTTATGTATATACATGTATTCCTGGGCATTAAATTCTCCTTTGAAAAATATTTCATGTCATAAAGGGCATGATGGTCTGGCAAGAACGAGGGAAAACAAATAAACAAACAAACAGAAAACCAAACTCCAAATCTCTCCAAAAAAATCAAAAAACAACTTGTCTGGAATTAATCCAGATAAGCCGTGCCCCTTCACAGCCAGTACCAGTCTTTCCTACTAAAAACTGCATGTGGTATGGTACTTACCTAAAATCAAAGAGAGGGAAGAAAGAAACAGGCAACTTCAAAAAGGGAAAAAAACAATCCAAATAGATACGGAGAAAACTTCAAGTGTTATGAAAGAGATCAGGCCTTGTGGTTAAAATACAAAAAGTGGAGCTATTTAAAAGACACATTTGTGCTATTAATGATGTAATATTGATTTCCATTTAAATTGGCACCTCAAGGACTGGAAACGGATTTCAGTCACAACAGCAGTCAAAATTTTTCTACGAGGCTAGAATTTCAAGTCATCAACAGATTTTTTGAAGGCAAAGTAAGTCCTTGTGCACAGGAATCAAGACCTAAGTACTTATTAAAATTTTTGTCTACTGAATTTTACCTCCATATATGCCAGATTATTTAACTGCTGCTGTAACTGAAAACAGCATTGGGGTATTCACATTCTGAGCAGACAACAATGGAAAGGAATAATATTAAAAAAACTCACCAGAATTTCCTTTGTATGCAACACCATGCTGACCTAATAAAACTCTAAGTTTTTTTATTTCTTCAGAAAGTTGCTTGTATTCCTAAGAAAGAAAATACATTAAAAATAGTTCTCCCACTTTTCAAATACATACCTAGATTGGGAGGTTTTAAGAAAAAAAATCCCTCTGTGCACAGCTGTTGCACCTTTTGGCTTTGAAGAACTTAAAATACTTGTTCCAAGAACACAGAGCAAATTTTAGAAAAAGATACATGTCTGCATTGCCAAAAGAGGAGCCAGCTTTTTTAAAGCCCAAGAGTAAAAATTAGGAATGCTTTCTGTAACTATTTCCAATCTGTCCTGTAACTAGCATTTTACCATAGAACAAATCTTAAGTTTGCTTCAGGAGTGCCCTTATTTTATAATTACCATAATTCTGCATTCTGGACCTAGTAACTTCATGTTCTTGCTCTCAGCAGTTTCTGTTAACTTACATACAGGGATTGCTTAGTTCTCTTGAGATTCAAAGCACACACCTGAAATCTCAGAGACGCCTCTATTTTTTGTTGTGTTTTGGTGTTTACATGAACAAAGACAGAGCAAAAGAATAAGTATTTAAGATTCTGTGTTTACCAAACCAGCCAATTTATGTCAATTAAGCTACGATTAAGCCAGAAATAGAAATTATTAAATATGGTATTTTTAATGAGTGAAAAAAACCCACATGACTGTTCCAGCTCCTATGAGATCAAAACGGTGACCTTTATATTAAAGTATATTCAGCTTAACCATGATTTGATTTGATTATATTCATGAATTACTACATGGTGTTTTGTCTTTGCTACATTTTTCAAATAAAAAGACAACAGCAGCTGCTTCTCTGCATTATAATGAATTAATTCCCTTCCATCCTCTTTGTCTGATGGTCAGGTTGCACCCTTTTAGGCTGAGCACACCTTCTACCTCTATTTTCCCTATTCCAGTTCTGTTGCAGAAGAACTGTTCACATACACAAGAGTAAATCAGAAATATACAGCCATTCTGCCTTTTGCTTGTGCAACAGCCAGTGCATTCTTACACAAGCCTGAGTAACTGTCCACAGAGAGAAGTGTCAACATTCTCGATGCCCGTTACACATTTATCTTCACTAGTAATTCCTTCCTGTCTCCAGACTGGTATTCCCCAGAAAGAGTGCCTAAAAGGTGTTCATAACCCAAGTGCATAGAACAATTCCTTCATAACCCCTCATCTTCTTACTGGGCATTCCTTTTCGCTGGTTTGTTTTTGACTTAGGGGCTATAATAAAGATACTGAATCACACTATATGCAGGCTGCTACACATTGAAACCAGAAAAGATAACCCCACGAAGAGATTCAGCTGAACACCGAGGGCGTTTACATAATGCTCTCCCACTGATACTGTCATACAGTGAAAAGGTGGCAATTCCACATTGTGAATATTATGCTCTATACCTTACTGCACTTTTCCACTGTTTCAAATTCCAGAGTTATTTTCTTACTCTGTTTTTCAACTTCGTTTTCTTCTGTTGCTTTTAGAAGTCCTGCTTCCTCAAAAATCTCTTTCAGAATTTTTTTGTAACCCTAGAAAAGAAAGTTTCCAGATAGATCAATCTATTCAACTCTCATCTCTGCTTGTAATTTGCACTGGCCATTTCAGGTACTCAAGCTTCACTGCCAGTTCGTGTAGCTGTTACAGAACACGAAAACTATTTGCCAACTGCACAATTAAATGCATCTACACCGAAAGGAGAAACTACAGAAGCTAGGTTTGGCTATTTGACAGTAACTGGTTTTTTTACCAAATAGAGTTGAAAAGAATTAATAAACCTGGTCGGTTATTAGTTCATCGTACAGAAGCTGCTCTGCTTCATCCCACTTCCTTTGCAGTGCTTCGGTCAGAGTTGGATAAACTGAAAAATGGAAGGCAAACCATATAAAAACCAGGAGCACTGTCCTGCATTAGTTAATTCCTCCTCTAGTATCATGCAAGAATATTTGTTTTAGCAACTCAAGAGTTGCTTTCAAGAGCTGGGCTTACGCTTAAATTGCGCTTCACGTGTTTAAAGTTTCTGGAGAATGACCAGAAATTTTTCTTATTTCCAGATCGAAGGCCCCATATTCCTTCGCTCAATGTAATTCTAACTGAGCTTTCTTGTAATGTAAGTAAATGGGCAGATACTACAGGATTTATTCCTACAGTTCAAAAAAAGAAAAAAAAACAAACCAAAATAAAACCATTCACTGGGTCTAGACTAGCAATGACAAAAAATTACTTTATAATCTCAAATAAAAAAATTATTTGAGAAATACCAATGTGTTTTAAAAAGCACTGGGATTTAAAAAGGACTTCATATTATATGTTAACATTTAATACTAATTTATATTAAGGTACTAACTCAACCTAAAAATGGACACTCTGATGATAGTGTAATATGCCAGCTGTTCCACAAAGTATTTTTTAAATCTTACCTAAAAGTGAGTGGGGATGGCACACGAGAGGAGTCTCAAATGTCAGAGAGTAAACACAAGTACTTGGCTCAGACACATAAGCCAATTTATTGCTCTTTCCACAAACAAGATGAACCTAAACATCAGTAAAAACAAAGATGAGCAAAAAATATCTACATGAAACAGTATCATCACCGATGATTGATTTACTGTGTTCCAATGCCAGTAGATGCATTTCTGTACATACTGTCATGTCAAAGCTTCCAGTGCCTTTTTTTACTTTTTTTCTGACAGAAAAAGCATCATAGCAAGCACATTGTCCATTTATTTTATCAAATGTGAAAATTGTTTTCTCTAATGGGAAATAATTCTCCCCACCAACCATTGTTCCTTGGACTACTAAGTACCATATTTCTAGCAAGAATGAGAGTAAAAAGGATGGTGAATAGGATACCCTCTGGAATCTCATCTAAAATAAGCACAATCTTCTTAAATTTTATTTCTGAACAATGTGCTGCTTTAAGAATACAAGACACTTCCAGACTGCAGAGAATTGTTTTCATCTTTAGATTTGGAGCACCAATATTTTCTGTCTTCATTTTCAAGTGCCAGTGAAAAATTCAATCACAATATCAAAGGTCATACCAGAAGATGAATTCTTTCTGCAGCTTCTATGGGAAATACAGATGTTAAACAGGCACCTCCATTAGAGTATAACATTTTCACCTCGGCCAGGACATGGCAACCAAGTTGGCAGCTAATTGCAAGAGATTCAACAAGGCGAAGTGCTGGGTACTGCACTTGGGTCATAACCCCGTGTACTGCTCCAGGCTTGGGCAAGAATAGCTGGAAAGCTGCCTGGTGGAAAAAGACCTGGGGATGCTGGTTGACAGGTGCTACTCATCAGACTTGTGCTCCAGACCCTTCCACAGCTCCAGTGCCCTTCTCTAGAAATGCTCCCTCACCTCAAAGTCTTTCTTGGAATGTCCCTAGTGCTGTTCTAACACCATGCTTAGCTTCTCAGCATGCTATTGCTAAGTGCCAAATTCTTCTCCCTCCTTTTTCCTGCATGTTTTTAATAGGCTGGCATCTTGAATTCAACAAAGAGCTTTTTCTTTATTCTGCCTGACACAAATTACAAAGCACTGTACTGTATTTCCACAGTAGTAATTATACCACTCTATCAAGGAAAAAAGTTGTAAGTAACCAATGAGAAAACATAAGTAAATGTCCTCAAAATTTTATCCTGCTTCTAGCTTTTCTCCTCCAGTCATTCGCATAGTCCCTGCAGGAATTCAACTTTATGTCTTCTATCACAGCTTAAATGACGACTTCCTCAGGGTAGGAATGTTTCAGTTTGTAGTCTCACAAGTGTATGTAGAGTCATGCTGTCTGAATTAGCATAGTCTAAGTTATTATACCTTTGTCTGTCTGCTCTTAGTTTCACAGGAGTCTCCTTCCCTCATCCACATTCCAACAAATGTATTGTTTTCAATTTCCCATTCATGCCAGATTCTGAAAAAAGAGGACAGTATTTTGTTTTAAGTTACTGGACAGAAAAAGATGAACCTTCAGGGAGAAAACCAAGACTATCCTTACACCACGCTGAATTTAAGTGTAGATACTTCAGTTTTGTTGTCTCAGTATTTCCATTTCCTACAGGCAACACCTTGGAAGCAGTGGAGTTTGTTATCCAAGCTGCTCTATAGGACACATCAACAGCATTTTTTGAGAGCAGAGTTTTGGATCCAATTTCAGTTTGCAAACCATTTGCACTTAGAAATCTGTGTTTAAGTCTAGTAAAATAAAGTTTATAGATCAATCCCACAACAAATTCCATGAGGCTAAGTGCAACCCTGTGCAACTGAGTTTCACTGCGGGATTTTTAATGCTGGTGAGAGCACCTATAAAAACTAGTCTACTTCTGCTAGTCCTAAAGCAAATGATACTGTCAGCATGGTGATGTACCAGTTTCCTCACATACTGGCTTACCATTTTGCACATACCAAAAAAAAGAGAGATCTATATACAAAATATCTAGAAAAGCAATGGTCTGGTTTATACTTAAGATTTATTTTAGGTATTATGATTTGGTGGTATTATGATCCAGGGTCTTTAAATACTTCGGGATAGTTTTTTTTGGGTTCACATTGAGCGTTTTATAACTTTTTATAATGTTTAACAACCATTAGGCATAAAGCGCTCTTTTCATTTTGTAATATTTGCATTTAACCCAAACTGCAAATAGTTAATGGACATGAAATCTGTGTTAATATAAGCTGTAGTTAGACATTATTGAACTTCTCGCGTGAACATAATCACACTTGCAGTTGGCAAGGGTTATTAATCAGTCTCCAGCTAAAACAGGTTAGTATTTATCAACAAAAAAAAAAATCTGAATTTTTCAAGACAGGGTATTTTTATGTATAACGCCTTGGGAACTACCATGAACTAAGCTGACTAATGGAAGAATCTTAATTTTAAAACTGCCTCATTTTTCCAATCTATGAAGTGGCCTGCTGACAACATAGCTAAAATGTAAAAGGTCTAAATGCCTCACCCTAAAATCCCACTATAGGCATTCCATCGAAAAGTCTGCTCGTGCTGAGTGACATTATGGAAAGGACAAAACTCATACTTGTACCTTAAAAGGAGAGAAAAGAAACAGAAAATAATAAATGTTTCAAACTGGAATAAAAAACTAGTTAATTCCTACTAAGTATATAAACAAATATCCAAATCCATTACTCACGTGGATTCCACAAAACTGAAACACTGGCCAGCAAGCCTAAAGAGATGTGCAGGGCCTAAAAACATCACAACATGACATAAAGAAAAAAAATGTTTTGGTTAAATTTAAGCAAGCTACTGTGGTAACAAAAGTATGAGGAGTATGCGAAAAATTTAGTTTTCTGCTGTACATAAGGACATTTTTATCTTCCATATGAATTACTGTAAGCTCTCACCAGCACTATATTGGTTTGCGTCATGATCTTTAACGTTTTTCATTCTCATGACCCAGTGAAATAGACAAGCCTAATCTGACAAAAAAAATGAGAAACCTGTGTAAAAATAAACATTTGGAAGCCATGTCCATAAAGGGAATCATCAGTGAAGATCCTGCCAAAATCTAACATTTGACATCACCGAAACTCTTGCTTGGCAGCTGTCTGTCTCCAAATTCATGCAAACTCTGCAAGTTTATACTAGTAGAGCCCATTTGTTCAAAATGTTGGTAGTGCTGCATATTTAAGTTTCACTGAGATTCTCAAACTTGATATTCTTTTTTGCCATTTGCCTTCATGGTCTGATCAAGGTAGTATTCAACAAGATAAACCTTTTGCTGTCAGACAGGTCAGCAGTTGCAATTCTATTCTTTCAGTATTGACTACAAGGCTTGCTGTCAAAGAAATCCAAAACAGGTAACTTGTCATTAAAAAGAAGGTGAAAAGGTCTGAACTACATGCTAGAGGAGTATTTCAGTACCTCTCGTACAAGGAAACTTTCCTTGGGATTACTAAATATTTATGAGGAAAGAAGAAAAGAGATTACAAAGCAAATAAAGTAAAACCCAATCCTGGATTCTAATTCACCGCTGTCAGGATTGCGTGGGTACTTTTTCCAAGTATCTAGACAAGCAATCCTACAAACAAAGGTCAAACTACCGGAATTATGCACTCCAGAATGCTTTAACCACTGGGATACAGGCAGGTGCACTTCCCCAAGTGTTCTTCTGACTGCATGATCTTGCATTTCATTCTAGAGATGGGCTTGGCCAAAGGGTTTGCTCCTCTACTACAGGAAATCTGTGCCTCAGTGATGAGGATGCTCTCCCCCCAAATGAAAAAAAGCAAACGTGAATGTCCATGAGGAATGCATTAAACTCACGTCTCCCTTTCCAGGGCAGATGCTGTAGAAGAGAAACTACCAGAACTATTACCCCAACTGTTTTGTAGAAGAAAAGAACAAGTACGGTTTCCATGCTAAAGAAATAATTGTGCAAGGCAGGGTTCCCTGCCCTAGGTTCACGTTCCATATACACTCTCAAGTTTTGGCTACATGTAAGATCCCATAACAAAGAAAGAAGGATTTCTGGTGTGCTGTCCTTTTTTCCTGTTACTTTTGGCATCTTCCCATTCAGCATTCTATTACTAATCCCATTTCTATTTCATATTTCACACGCAGTACATGCAGAATTACACACTTGAGTTTATAAAACACAACAGAAAACATTAAGCATAATCACATTCAATGTTGTCATACCAAAATGCCTTTCTTAAACCTGATCAAGGTTTAAGTCTCTGCCTAAGGCTAGCAGAGAGACAAGAGTTACTCTCTTTTACTTAGTCTTTGCCTTCAGCGTTTATCTTCTCTCCTCTGTAGATGGCCTAGAACGTTGTACATTCCTGCTCATTCTGCTTAAGGGGTGTATTTCTGTTGCAACACCTAGGCTGTGTGTGAAACTGAGCCCCTCTGACTGGTTCCAAGACTACTCTTAGGACTTTTTTAAAAACTGTTTCTGGGTATTAAGCACTACCAGATGATGGGATGACTTTTATATGATAATCTCGATGACATCGAGGATTGTGGCAAGAAGAAAGGAGTGTTTAGTGTGGGTCAAAAGGATCTATTACAAGCTAGAAAACCCCAGAATAGAACATATGAACAGTCTCATCACAAAAACAGTATTAACAGCACTGGGACCTGGAACCACCAGTGAAGTTAATCTAGGTTTTAATCCTTCAGGAGCACACTAAAATATTTTTGCCCATGCTTATTATCCACGATGCTTATAAAATCACACGGAAAATTCGGTTTTGTATGCATAAAGTCGAAATAGACTATCTGCACTGCAAACAACCGGTGCTAAATGACAAAAATTGTAAAAAAAAAAAAAAAAAAGCAACTGTTGCATATACCTGATACTGCAGACGGGGACATCTTTGGCTGCAGCCTATTTGTCTGAGGCAAGAATGGGTTATTCAACCTTTCAAAAGAAGGAAAGTTAAACGTTTACGGCTGAGTTATGCATCTGGCCGTCCATACATCCTCCCCTACCTGTGTGTCTCAACATCGATGGCCGCTGCCCACGGGCCAACAGCGGGGTCTGGGGCAGCGGCCCGACCCGGCGCCCCGTCCCCAGAGAAAGAAAAGGCCTGGAGCGGGCACAACGGCAGACAGACTCGAAACCGCCGAGTGCGGGTGGATCGCGGGACGACCTGGCGAGCAGGCGGCCACGTACCCGAACGTATTCGGCTCCTCCACGATCTTCATCTTCCCCGCCGAGGCGAAGAGACCTGCTAGGAGAGAGCAGTTGGGCGCGGCGGATTAAGCAAGCTGCCGGCGCGCCCGCCCGCGCCGCGGCCCCTGCACCCACCCAGCGCCGCGCTCAGCGCCGCCAGCAGCACCCGGGCCGCCATCGCCTGCTCCGCGGGAAGCGGAAGTGCGCGACGCGGCGGGGCGGTGTCTCGGTCGAGAGCAGCCATGGAGCGCCGCCGACGCGGCGGTCGGCGCGGGACTCGCAGCCTCGAGACTTTCGCGGCGGAAGCGGAGGCCGCGCTGAGAGGTGCGTGAGGCACCGCGGGACGCGGGCAAGGGCAGGTGGGTCCTGTCGGGCTGTGCCGCGTCACCGCTGAGCACTGATGTACACCTGCTGTTTTCAGCTTGCCTGGAGGGCGAGAGGGCCGCAGATGGGGATGCTCGGGAGGCCAAGTTCCCCTGCCCTCTTGCCATGTGGGAGCTCGGACACTGCGATCCCAAGAAATGCACCGGGAGAAAACTAGCCCGGAAAGGGTTGCTACGAACCCTGCGCCTCCGCCAGAGATTCCCGGGCGTCGTCCTGAGTCCGCTGGCCACGGAGTATGTCTCTCCGGCTGACAGGTGGGGGCCTCGGTGCCTGTTGGCAAAACCCGGGCGGCGAGGGAAGTGGGGGAGGTGCATACTGTGAGGGAGAGCACTTGGTTCAAATGCCGTCCTGATGGCTGTATTAGAGCATTTTAACCATTTATTCATGGCCGAAACGCATACGGAATAAAATGGACCTTATTACAGTACACGGATGCGTGAACATGACAAAAAGAGCCGTTTTATCAAATCAGCTTAACATTTTTACACAGCTAGTATCAGATGAGAAAAGCATCTGTAGATCCAAACGAAAAATGAAAGTGCACGTCTTGTAGGCTAATTTCTTCAGAGCACGGCCCTGTAGTTACTGTGTCTTTTATCATGGCATATTTAGGTTCTTCGGTTAGACAAAACAATGTGTTAATGAGAAAACTTTTTGTGTAAAATGAGAATTTTCTTCAAATGTGCCTGTAGAATTTTTATAAATATATATTTACACAGAGAAAAGATTTGTCTCTCGAAGCAGAGAAAGCCTAAATCGGAAGTTTGGTGTAGTTTAAGGTGTGAACATTACTATTAACCACACTTCTGTCACATTTTTAAACCTAGAATTATTCACGGTTCATTTTGAAATACACGGACAAACCTTCTTTTGCCGTTTGCATGTTGGAGGAAACCCCTGCTACTGTTCTCTCTCACTGCATCTCTCTTATAGGTTATTGCAAAGCATATGGGTTTCGATTGAGAAAAACAGGGGATGTATGCAAATTTGTTGCCTGTATAAAACAGCAATTGGAAGTCTCACTTCATCAGTATAATGGTGACAATTTTTCAAATACAGTAACATTTCTTTTTTTCAGGCATGTCATTGCTCAGAGTGGAATTGCAGTCATAGATTGCTCATGGGCCAAATTAGAAGAAACTCCCTTTAAGAGAATGAGGGGGAGTCATCTGCGGTTGCTGCCTTACTTGGTGGCTGCCAATCCTGTAAACTACGGTCGGCCGTGCAAGCTGTCCTGCGTGGAAGCTTTTGCTGCAGCGTTTTGCATCGTTGGTAGGCTCAATTTGTCTGATGTGAAGTACGGTGCTAGCAAGTGCTACATCCTTAATAAATCAGAAGAGATGGTCTGTGACAAAATAAAGTGTAATGCTGTCACATGGTTCATCACTTTCTTGAAGTTGGGATCAGATTTCAGGGTCTAGCTTTCTTCCGAGTGCGTATTACCAGTGGCACTGAGGTATCTGTGGAGTATTCATGTCAGCTACTAGACAGGACACAAACCAATAATCCCCATTTTGTCTGATGATAGTGCGTAACATTAGAAAAACTATTAAAAAAAGAGAAGACAGAACACGAATCCTTAGGCAACTTTGCCTTAATGAGAGGTAGCACCTGGCTGTTAATAGGATGAGGTCTGGGTAAGAACAGAAGAAACTGCACCTCTTGTGATGTTTTGCAGACTCATCACAGAACTTTGATAAGAGAAATGCTCTACCATACTGCAGATAAATCTTATCTTCTGCAAATACTGTATGTACAATTGGTCTTGTACTGAAGGGCCGTGGGACCTACAGCTTGAATCACTCATTACCTGTACAAAATGCTTTTATGTAGCAGTCGCTAAAAGGCTATGAACTATTCTGGGATTCAGCTCCATGTTTTAAGTTAAACTGAAATTTGAAAATACTTGTAGTCTTTCCAAAAGTTTTAATCCCCAAACACTGAAAGAAACACTGACAAACATATTTCTATTGTATTGTAACATGTAAGCCAAGTGAAATCTCACATTAAAGAAGACAACTGTTAATTTATTTTCTGTTTTAGGATTCCCAGATCTAGCCACCATTCTTCTAAGGAAATTTAAATGGGGTAAGGCATTTATTGACCTGAACAAAAATCTCTTGGAAAAATATGCATCCTGTCATTGCCAGGACGATGTGCTAAGCATTGAGAAGGACTTTTTAGCCTGTGCCCAAGAAAAAAAAGACGAAGAAGTAGGTAAGAGAAAAACACAGAAACACTGCACATGCCGTTTTTCTAACTAGTTTCTTCACAGTCTTTTCCTCAAATCTCATAAAAATATTAGCAAGGTGGAAGATAAGTGCTTTGCTGATATGTGTTGTTCTGTCTTTATACTGTGCTAAGTGTGCCTGTTTGCCCATTTTTTTCAACTAAAATAGGTGAAAATGACTAAAGCAATTTAATGCATAGAGTATTCACAGCTGAACTGTGAAAAAAATACCCTTATTCAGCTAACCAAATTGGAAAACTTAGGAGCAAAAAGAAAATACAATGCTTCCTTGTTGTATATATAGATGCTAAAAGCAGAGCATGAGTAAAAAGACTAGTAATTGAGAAGGAACTATGAGATAAATACAGGCATACAGCCTATATAGTCAGACATCAAGTTAGTTACGCATAAATCTAAGAAGGAAATTTAATAGACATATTTATATAGACTATATTTATATAGTCCTCAATCAAGATGCTTAAAATCAGACCTATAAAGATAATTAAAATAATTTATAATAAGTACAAGTAGTTTCTTCCTGGACTCTTCCAGTAATTTACTGGAATCCCAGTATTTCAGGCTGTACTCACAGGTGAGTGCTTGGTCTCATTCAAGACAGCACAAAGAAAGGCAAATAATCAAGAACATATGAAAAGCGATTATCCTAATTAACATTTTCCTTTCATGGTGATTAAGCCCTGTAAAATAGGTCAGGGGCTCATACGGTAAGAAGATGGTCAATAGCCTTCAGTTGCTCTAAACTTTGATCTCTTTGCCATGATACTGAATTAAACCATCCTCTTGGTGGAAGCCTAACTACTTAGATTAAACTGAAGACAGCTCTTAAGAGGCAACACAGCTATGCCACCTACAGCACACTTCCACCTATAATCCTATATATTTTTTGGTTGAACTACAGAACCGAGACTTGTGTGACTTTTCTGACTGTTCTTCCCAGCTACTTCAAGCAAAGTAAACACAGCCCTACCCTTACTCAGCAAGGGCTAAACCCGGACAGCTGTAGTTCACTTCTCAGTGGACATCAGCTAACTAGATAGCCTTTTTAGAACTTAATCCATGTTTTCTTACCCAAAGCCTTAGAAACCTACTTATACAATCTAACTACCTCTAAAGAGCTACGGAACCCCTTGCAGGGGATGAGGGGAAAAAAGTGAAAAGCTTAGACTTGGGTTATTTTCTCATCTCCTCTGGTTTCTCCTCAAACAACTGTAAACTTAAGAGGGATGTGAACTAGACTTCCTGTGCCTTCCCCTCCCTGCCGTTAATCTATGAAAATGAAGGAAGACCATTTAAGAAAATGCTTTTTTCATCTTCTGCAGTTTTTCCTTCTTTTTCCAGATCCATTTGATGTTGACTTAGAAAAAGAATTTTCTAATCCCAACAGGCCAGTCAATTCCGCAGGGTAATGAAATTTAATTTAAATAATAGTTTTACTTACTGTAAGTTATTTTTCCTTTATAATCTTGAAAAATGTTTCCAGTCTAGCACAAAGGAAGGAAGACTCTGAGGAGGACAGCATGAGCAATCCAGATGATGCCACTGAAAGCAGTGAAAGCATTGATGAGAGCAGTCCAGAAGAAATAAAAATCCCCAAAAATCCCAAAGAGTTGTAACACCTTGTATAAAGAAATTTTCCTGTGAGACTGTGTCTTGTTCACTGGTACCTTGGTACTTAGCAAACCTTCTCTGTGCAGGTTTGTAGGTCTTTTTTTGCATGAGGGCTCTAGGTTATTTAATTTTTAGGTAAGTATGGAATGTTAAATTATTTCGTAAGGAGTTTGAAGCTTAGTTACAAGTTAAAAAATAACCCTGTATTCTAATCAATGTGTCTGGAAAGTGGTTTATAGCAGATTATTTTTAACTAATAGTATATTAGGTAAACTTGCTTAACTTCTGGTCTGTATTTCAACAGGAGAACATGACTAAGCTATTGCCCTGTTCATGGTACCTACCACACAGACCGGAGTCTCTGACTTTTTGCAGGCTTGAACCTGCCATATGTATTTCAACTACTTCATCTATTTAGAATAAACTGAGCTAAGCATGAGAGGAGAAAATGCTTCTTGGAATTGCTTTAACATCTCAGTATGTCTTTTCAGGAACCTTAATTGCTCATTTTACTTACTCTGATACAGTCCTAAGCAACAACAGTGTTTTGGCACTTCATATTCAGAACTGTACTGTGAAATTTCAGATCACAGGTTCATCAGTGCTATCTCTGTGTATTTTCACCACTCAAAGTGACACTGTACCAAGTCACAAATACACACTGTCTGGCCCTTAAAGCTTTGTGACAGAGTCGTATCAGCACGAGTATCTTAGGTCACTTTTCCCTATGCCTGCCAGTTTGTATAGTGAAAATGAGCTGTTAGCAGTTGTTTTCTATATATTTAAATAGAATACTCTTTGGAGTTTCAAGCACACAACTGAAACCTAAACTTTAGCAATCCTTCAGTAGAACTGGAGATACTAAGGACAATTCATAGACTCACCTTCACAAATCAAAGTTCTTTGTATCACAGGACCTTCTCCTCCTGTCCCTCTGCTACTAGAGGGATTAAATACTAGCGCTACTGGAGGTAGAGCTGGGAGTAACAGCAGCAGTTTGAGTGGTACAAATACTCAGTTTCCCTTTTAAAAACAAGAAGCACAAGTAAATTAATTCTACAAGGAGACTTTTCCTTTGATTCGGTTTTTTCAGTAACTTCCCCACGCATATGAAATCTTTGCCAAATGTGCTGTTTTAGCAAGGATTTCTTAGTGACAAGAAAGCAATTAGACATAAGTTTTAAAGGACTGAGAACAGTCTGAGTGTGTCAGCTATTCTGATTTGGAGGAATGCTTTTATATTATAAAAATGTAATAGTAATCAAATGCAGACAAGCAAAAGAGATCTGGGAACAGAGCTGTATAACTTAGATTAGGTGTTGAGCAATAGCCTTTTTTTAATAAAAGCACTGAAGAAGCTAAGCTCATACAGAACAAAGCGTTTTTTTTTTGTTTCGCAGAATGATTTTGCCTTTAAAATACAATTAAAATAAGCAGTGAAAGTTTAATAGAGGGCATATCAGCTTGACATACATGAAAATAACTTATGTAATTTAACAGATTTCCTTTACAGAAGGAAACCGTAATTGCATAGAGCACATCCTTTCCCTAGAAGCTATATGCATTAATTTATAGAAAGAGACAAAATTATTTCCGATAAACAAGCACCATTAAAGATCCTCAGCACTCCTTGGACAACTTCTCTTATTGCTCGTATCAGTCTAAAGCTCACGTTATTTTATATTAACATGGTCACACACCACTACGCTGATCCCGTTATGCACAGTAAGCAGTTGGTCTCTGCTTGAGGAGCTGAGCAGAATTGACTTGCTGCAGTTACCACACACGGCCCAAGGACGGGCCTCATATGTGCTCCGGGTCAGGGCCAGGCAAAACAAATGAAGGCAACATCTAAACCAAAGGCAAACACAGCATCACAGCCCTTAAAAACAGAACTTGCACTGAATTGTGTTCAGAGCCGTTTAAATGGCAGTCTTTTAATAAGTTTAATGAAGATAAATGAAACAAAGCCCTTTATATAAACAGTTTATTTACTCTAAACAGCAACACAGACAGAATGCCATATAAACACAAAGAAAGTGATGCAGAATAAGGATGCTGGCTAACTTTGGATCTCAGAGGCTCTTAAGCAATAACAACCTAGTTTCTGAAAGATAGAAAAAACAAATTCAGGGAGGGAAGGGGGTGGAGGGCATGATTTTTTTTTCATACAGCCAGCTAGAGGCTAAATATAGTTCTAACATTTTAAAGCATGCCTGCATCAGATAGCAAAGTAACTAGAGATACTAGTGAATTTATAGAAGTATAAAAGTTTATAATTTTACAGCAGTTGAAATACTGACATCAATATTAAAATAAAAGCAAGTTTTACATAACAATCAAAAATACAAAAGACTGAAGGAAGAGACCCTGTATGAAAAAACTGGGGGCAATTCAGCAAATTTAGAACTGTATACAACTGGCGAATATGGAAAATGGCACACATACAACCCCCTCCCCTTATGTGGATAGTAATTGTACATAGCAACATTACATTTTGCAAAAGTTTTGTAAACAAGTTCTTGCCAAACCAATCCCTTCCTTTTTAAGATGCTGCATGACAAATGCTTATGATGGTGCAAACTTCTTGGCTTGTGCTCGAACCCTCTTTTCATATTCCACTCTGTTTTGGCTGAAAAGAGAAAGGGTAATTATAGCTGGAGAAATCAGAGGCTGTATTACAGAGTTAGTTTCATGTTGAAGAGAAAGAGAGGTCATTGCTGAAGGCAAACCCTTTTGATAGCAATTGACGGAACACTACAATAAATTAAAGACTTTTCTGGACAAGTATGGTACTGTTCAACTAGTTACTTCCCAAATACCACCTGTTGTCAAATGCCTGCACTGACTTTGCACTGTACCAGTCTTTTTGAACAGGTTTGCACCCGCTGTTCTCAAGACCAACTGTACCTCACGCGCAAACATTCCCTCGTTCATCTGAAGTTTTCTACTCCCTACTCACATTAAGACCTGAGGTCATTAATAACAAATTGCAGTATCCTAACAGTACAAAGTGAGGAGAGCAGTTCACTAACAGCTGGTGGACTTCATATAATTTTAAATTATCGTCTCTACTGCTTTGGAGAGAGAATGGAAACCCTCCTAAGCAACAGGAAAATTATAATGGTGTGGTAATTTCAGCCTTTATCTCTACAGACCCTGACTCACAGATTTAGGTTTATCTTAATCTTCAGTTGGGGAAAAAAGCTAGCTCAACATAACTAAGTGTAGCATACTTGCTGCTGATGAGAGAACTATGTCCAGTCACTAAGCCTCAGACTCAAGATGTAAAAGGGCAAGTTCTTTGTTTTCTGTTCTTGTGCCAACAACAGATAGTAGTAGCATAGTAAAGCATCCATTTACATTCAGTTGTCCATTTTGTATTAGCTGTTAGAAGTGAGAGTTGAGCTAAACAAAAATTTGTAACCGTTACTCTTCTGCCAGAGATACTTTAGAATGACGAGATTTTGCAGACATCTTTGCAGTAAATTTAACTTACTTTCAGCTATGATGGCTTGCTGTGGTGAAAGAAAAAAAAACGGCAGCAAATGGTATCCTCAGAACTTGACAGATTGGGGGAGAAGAAGAAATTAAACTAGTTTTGGTCACGTGCAACGAACAATTGCTAGCAAAGAGACTGAAGATACTCTCTTCTCATGAACAGATTTACAAACTTTATTCTACATTTTTTCTCTACGTTATATTGCATTGCCACATGAGAACACAGCCTAGATGTTAAGTCTGGCACCCATAGAATGCACATAGAAGAAGGCCTTCCATAGCAGACCCTGAATGCCTACAGCAAAGAGGAGGAAGCAGGTTACCACATCAGGAGTGCTAAAGTTACTGAACAATAGTACCAAAGGAATCCTGAGAATAAGTATTCTTATTCTAAGTGTTTATTCTTGAAAGTTTAACAACTTGACTAAAAGACATCTATGTAAACAATGGTGCCATCTTCTGCAGTATTTATCAACTTTGCCAACGTTACAGATGTGTGCACAATCCTGCGCTGTTTTAACTTCTACCAGATATTTCACTATCCAGCAAGAGAGATACACTCTCAGACTGCAGACTAGTAGTAACCCATCTGAAATACTCTGCATGTCCAAGAGACATGAAAAGGATAAATGGGAGATTATAAATACTTGAAGTAACAAAAGTCATGTAATATTTTAAGCTCAACAGATATTTTTTCCCCCTGGAAACACTTTAAACACAAACAAGACTAACGAAGACTGGTTTTGTACATACATGCGTATCCCATGCGTGTGGGAGGTGATTAAAAAGAATAAAACACAGACTATCTATACATGTATAGAAGTATATTATTGAGGCCTTCCTCATCATTCCTGGCTTGTACAACTGTGGCCACTTAACTGTCTTCCACAAGCGCTCAACTCCATCAAGCCTTCAGGAAGTACTTTACAAAATAACACTAAGTGAAGTTATGAATTACATGCAAAAAACACTACCCATCCCTATGTTTCCTTTTCACTAGGACCCTATTAAAAAACATATTTAACATAGCTTGCATGTGCAGTCACATAAAATGTTATTTTTCAAACTTAGCACTCTCCTGGAGGCCTCTTCTGTCCAGAATTGTAGTTCCACAATTCCATCTTGGTTATTATTTCTGTAGCTGCCAGTGCCAAAACCACTTGTTTAAAATGTTTTGCTTCCCTAAAGATTATAGGATAGATACTCATTTTTAATTGTGGGAAAATTTTTAAGATTAAGCCTAAAAACAAAAAAAGGAACCAAACCCAAAATGTCTCTAGCTCACAAATTATCCCCATTCCTAATCAATGCAAACTTCATTCTGCTAAAGCTACAGGTATTCTGTTACTTATCAACCTATTCTTTTGTAAGATGTAGTTTTCCCAAAATGCCATGTTTCCTACAGAGATCACAGCTCTCCTTCATCCTTCAGGCACAAGTTCATACAGGTACGCGCTACTGGGCAGAAGTAAGTTACTCCTGTACTGACGAATGTCACCTAATTCAGTCTCCTCTTCTCTTGCTCTCATGACACCATTACGTCTCATTGTTACTATTGAGCCTTTAAGGGAAAGGACTCTGTGTTGGGCTAGAACCAGAATGAAAATAATGATATAAGGAGTCTTCACACTTTATTGCTGTTGCTTTGCTATTAAAAGCTCCACTAGCCTAATAGCCATGAAGTTACCATTTTGTTCCAGTTTAGCGCAGTCTAGGCATCTCCACACAATACAGTAATGAAGGTAATAAAGTTCCCCGTGTCATTTGTAAAAACATTTGCATGCTATACTACAAGTAACAGACAACTGTAGGCAATATGACAGCTTTCAAGCTCGCATAGAGAGACACTTACCAGTAAATTGTGTAAGCCTCTGCTTGAGCTGGGTCTTGAATATTTGGTTCATTTAGAAGTTCTTGTATTCCTAACAAGATCTATGGAAAAAGGAGTATAAGTAACAGGCATATATTATGGGTATTACTAATAGAGATTCAGTGAAAAACTGTTAGAAATCAATTCAGGAACACACAGTGAACACCTTACATTCACATCAGATAGGCAATCAAAGCAAAAGTGTGAAGAGTATGTCTAAGTACAACCAATGACCTGTTTAATTGTGATTGCTGGCCGCCAGTCCTTATCCTCCTCTAAGATGGAGAGACACACGGTGCCTGAAGGATACACGTTTGGGTGGAATAACGGTGGTTCAAATTTACCTGATAAAAGAAGAGGAAATTACCTGCATACAGTGCTAAGAGGAAGATCAGAGAGTTGGGTCGGATCGGTAGGGGAAAACAAAACCCAAAAATCCCCAAACCAACACTGGCAAAAGACCCCCAAATAAAACCCCACCAATTC
>VWZV01002687.1:4108-18171 GCA_013397155.1 Irena cyanogastra | reverse complement strand
CAAAAAAAAAAAAAAAACCCCAAAAAAACCAAAATACCCTAAAAACCCCCAAAAACTCAAACAATCCAGAACAATATGAGAAAAAGACTATGAGTGATTACAGAGACATTTCTAATTTTGATTTGTATTTGCTTACACATATCTTTGGAGTTTGAAAGAAAAGGATTAACAGCCCAGTAGGTGTTTCTAGCGGCCAACAAAAACGTGTTTATTAGAATCCCTCACCTTCATGTTTATAATGCCCTACCTGAGTCTGAATGACCTTTGAGAAGTCCTAGTCTGGTATCAATGGGTAATGACAAATTTCGTTAACATCCTGCCTCCAAAAATGCCATCCAAAATCTGGATGCAAAGAAGAAGAGGCAATAAAAGCACACAGTGAATTCAAGGAATTGTTCCCTTCTCTGGAATTTCAGGTAATTTAGGACAATTCATTGCATAGAAAAAAAGAGTCCATAAAAAAAAGAATGGAAAAATTACTTTCAGAGTGCCAAGAGGCTCCCTTCTCAAGGGGGCAGAAGGCCCAATATGCTGAGTGGATCCATTTCTTAGGGAAGTATACTGACTCCTGGGGCCTGGATTGAAGATCTGAAGAGAAATGCTCCTACCCTGGTTCATCCCTCATATTGTTGTTCATTATTTTCTTATCAGGTAGGCAGTGATGAAGTTATGACACAAAATCCAAGGGCAATCTGAGAGACTCTTAAGGGGCTTGGTACAACTGGTTAAAGGAGAGTTGTGTTCTACTTCCAGTCACAAGGAGTGATTAGAGAGGAAGCAGAGACCCATAAAATCAGTGCTTGCCTCTGAGCCTAGTGTCACTGGCAGAATTTTGGGTTCTTTGATCATGAGTCAGTTTACTTGACACCAAGCTTGCTGGCAACAGACAGGGTACACCTGTTTCAAGGGGGGAAAGGGATTTTTAAGCAAAGTTCATTGATTTGAAGGAGGAAAGGTATCAAACCAGGCTCACTAGTGATAAGCCTGGAGGTATTTAAAAGATGCGTAGATGTGACACTGCAACACATAGTCTAGTGGTGGACTTGGCAGTGCTGGGTTATCTGTTAGACTTGATCTTGGAGCTCTTTTCCAAATAAATGATTCTATGATTCTATGATCTCTCTCTATATATATCTACAATACAAACTGGAAAGTAATATCTTTGTGTATGATTTTTTCAGGTTTATGTCTGTGTGGATACATGTGCAAAGATTGCAAAAGTATATAGGCATTCACATGTATGTACAAAATGTCTTCCAAATGTTCTCTATCTTAATTTGTAAGACTGTGTCCACACTAAATGTAATCTTTTGTACTGCTTATATTCCTAGCAGCTGAAGTGACTTGGCTAATTTTACACACATCAGGGAAAGCTAAATCTTTTAATATTTACAAGGCTCCATTGGGAAAAGCCCTTTTTCAGTTTTGGCTCTGAAATAATATTCTAGTATTTAGACTTGATGTTCAAAGCCTATTTTTAAGATCTAGTAAATGTGGGCTGCTTTAATTTTTGAGAATACTGTGACCAGATAACTCTCCAAGGGGTTTAAAATAAAACAGGAATAGAAAAAAGCCATGGATTCATACCACCAAAAGGAATGCAGTGAACAGAGAAATGTGCACATAGAAGTGTGCACAAAGTTAAAGTCACTATAAAAGAGCTACAAAGACAAAGGGCAGAGGAAGAAGATTAAAAGGTGCTTTTTTCCTTTTTTTTCCCCTTTTAACCAAGAAATTACATTTCTTGGTTTCTATGCTCAAGAAATCTTTGCCACAACTTGTTTTTACTATATTTTAAGAAAATGAGTATGTACATCACAGGAAAAATGGGCTCAAAAAAATTAAGTAACTTGTAACCTCCCAAATAATTTGACTGATTCACAAAGTCCTGCACAGGTTTTCAAGTCTGATTTTGGATATGAAATGAAAATGGGTTTTCTGAAATTATCAAATTATCATAAAATTGATAAAACTTTTAAACTCTCCTCAGTAGTTTTTAAAGTGTATTAGACCTTTCATGAATAATTTTTCTTTGAAGTTTTGGGCATAAAGTTGAGCTTAAGTCTCCCAAAACATGGAAGGATAATATACAAGTGACTTTCANATTTTGAAAAAGACATTTATTTAAAAAATGTTGTCAAAAATGGTTCCTGAGCAGTGATACAGGTGCATGCTAATGCATATACTGTCCAAGGGAAAAATTTACAGAGCTCATAAGAAAAATATGCTTTTTTGCTGACAGCTGGCTGACAGGTCACTGTGAAGTGGTGTTATGAAGTGCTGCTACTTTTTGGATAGAATTTTCTTTTGGCATTTTTGATAGATACAGTCTGNTTGTTTTTACTATATTTTAAGAAAATGAGTATGTACATCACAGGAAAAATGGGCTCAAAAAAATTAAGTAACTTGTAACCTCCCAAATAATTTGACTGATTCACAAAGTCCTGCACAGGTTTTCAAGTCTGATTTTGGATATGAAATGAAAATGGGTTTTCTGAAATTATCAAATTATCATAAAATTGATAAAACTTTTAAACTCTCCTCAGTAGTTTTTAAAGTGTATTAGACCTTTCATGAATAATTTTTCTTTGAAGTTTTGGGCATAAAGTTGAGCTTAAGTCTCCCAAAACATGGAAGGATAATATACAAGTGACTTTCATTTGCAATGTACACAAGGCCAAGAACTTACCTTTCACTACTGTGTAAGTCTGAATGTTCTGGATTTCCATTCGTAACTGAGGAGATTCTGTTTTTGTTGTTCTCTAAAAAATATTTTTTGTGATTTTCCTCCCCTGTCTTTTTTCCACTCTCCTTCATTTCTGAAGATCCACTGCCTGTGGAATAATATGTCAATGTTTTGGGCCTTTTTCTGTTAACTTCCTTGAGAATTTCTAAAAATCCTAGACTTCTGTAAATTTGTTATTTTGCTACATATTTCTTATATACTNATTTGTTTAACATGAATGTAACAGAAGTCATATTTTGAGCTATACATGGGCCAAAAGATACTATGCACATATTTATCTTATATTTCAAAGGAAAGGAGGTATATAGAGATACCTCTCCTAGGGGCCTTTATGTAATTCAAAATTGTTGCAGACACTATAATGAGTGACAAAAATCTGTCTTAAACAAAATTCTTTACTCTGGGATAAATTCAGCATGCTTTTTATTGCCACTGTCTGAGTCAGAAGCCCAGGAAGAGCAATGAGCACCTTACAGGGCCCTAAAAATTGACAGATTAATGTGCCACCATTTCCACAGGGAAAGAATTTCAAAAGCTGTAAAATTTAACTGAAATTGCACAAATACTTTCATTTAAAGTCCATAAATCATGTACGGTTTTACTGTTTTTTCACTGGAATTGCAATGGATCTGTGAAAAGATGTGCACCAATTCTCAGAGTCTTTTATAAACCTAAATATGGATTTTGCATGCAGCTAATTACCTGTGTACAAGCTGCTAGCTGACTGACTTCATATAAGTCCTTTGGAAGTTGGTGAAGCAAAAGACAATTTGTTGGTTTAACGCTGTTACCCTATTACTGAATCACAGCAGTGACGCTGTTTAACAATAAAAAAAAAATGTTTAAATTAACAATCACAACAGTCAATGGCTACAGTCGGTAATCAAAATTTCCAAGATGGTATCAGAAGCTGCTTGTACTTCAACAAGCATACTTTTTAAAAGTGCTTAATTTAGACAAATTTTGAGAGTAAATTTTCTGAATATGAAGGAAAGAGCAGAGAAGAAACTGTTTTTTTAGAAATATCTTAGGAGAATTGAAAGACTATCTGAAACAATCTCATTGCATTAGCAGATACATTTGAGAGCTCATAAAACACAACCAACATTGGAAGAACTGCAAAAAGAAACACACTCTATAGATTAATAGAAGAAAAAAATGGAACTATCAACTTAGATTGTGTTTCCTGAAAAATCCTGGGAAAAATTCACTAGCTGTTAACAACTGGAGGATAATAAAGCCACAGTTATGATGTAGCCTTATGTGAGAATTTTGTATTCACAGAGTACCATAAAATGTCAAGGAAATCTTAGCTTGGATGGAACTGCTGGAGTGCAAGTTAATGTGCCCTAATAATATTGACTGGTGGTTACAATTGAAATGGCTTCCATGGGGTTATATCCTGTGCATAGCATACGTGCACTTTGAGCTGTCATCTCCCTCAAGGACAGAGAGGCCCTGCAGAGAGACACTGACAAATCAAAGAGATGGACAATCACCAACTGCATGAGGTTTAGCAAGAGCAAGTGCCAGATTCTGCACCTGGGATGGGACAATGCTGGTTGAGTGTATAGACACGGGAATGAGAGGCTGGACAGCAGTGCTGTGGAAAGGGTACTGGGGTTCTGGTCCATGGCAAGTTGAACACGAGCCAGCAGTGCCCTGGCAGCCAGGAGGGCCAGGCGTGTCCTGGGGGCATCAGGGGCAGCATCACCAGCTGGGCAAGAGAGAGGAGTGTCTGGATCTGCTCTGCACTGGGGCAGCCTCACCTCCAGTGCTGGGGGCATTTTTAGATGCCACAGAAGCAATTCGTGTCCAAAGGACAGCAACAAGGTGAAGGGGAAGCCGTATGAGGAGCAGATGAGAGCACTTGAGTCTGTTCAGTCTGGAGGAGACTGAGGGGAGGCTTCATAGAAGTCTGCAACTTGCTCGTGACAGGAAGAGGAGAGGCAGGTACCGACTTCTTTACACTTGTGACCAGTAAAAGGACTCAAGGAAATGGCTTGAAGCTGAGTTCAGAAAGATTTAGGCTGGATATCATGAAAAGGTTCTTCACCCAGAGGGTGATTGGGCTGGTAGAAGCTCCCCAGGGCAGTGGCCACAGCACTAAGTCTGACATGGTTCAAGATGCATTTGGACAGGCACATGGTGTGACTCTTGGGAAGTCTTGTGCAGGGCCAAGAGTTGGACTATGATGATATTCATGGGTTGCTTCTAACTCAGCTAATTCTATGGTTCTATGAACTAGGGAGCACGTTTTCGGAAGGAGGTAGAAGGTCTGGTATATGCGAAATAAGTACAATCAAGATATTTTTGTCTGGTGTACTTGGTTTGTTTCTGTTTTTCTTGAGAGAAAGAGAGAAAGCCTTGTGTATGACAAACTACACATATACATTCAGTGATGACTTTTCATCAAGAAAATGTTTATTACAGAAGAGCACCAACCATTTTATTAATGAAATATGTTTTCTATTAGTAACTCTCCATCATAAAATTAGGAATTTGGCAATAAGTGGAAGGAAAATAAATGGAAAAATATAAAGGAATGTATATTCCTTTCCTTCCTACCTTACTTTTATAATGTCATACCTATTTTTAGTCCTAAAACTAACACTTTCCAGCTTTACACTCACTTGCAATTTTTCAATACAAATTACAATATGTTACAAGTGAAGGATGGAATGCCATCAGGGACCTGGACAAGCTCAAGTACCGGGCCCATGAGAACCACATGAACTTCAGTGAGTCAGCTCATCTGGTACAATTACTGTGGTAACAAATAGATGACAAAGAGGCATGGGCAGGCAACATGATGGTTCTGTGGCAAATACTGATCATGCCTGAGCATAATATCTCTGCCTTAGAAGATCAAGAACCCTACTAATTTCTCAGAAGGGAATGCTGTTTTCATCTACTGGACAGGTCTCTGAGATATGGATCAAGACAGGAAGAGGCACCACTTCTGAAAGCAAGTGGCTCTACCACCAGGCACAGGTTGCTCCAGGCAGATCCTCATATAGTATGGTGTGTCTTCTGTGTTCTACACTTTATTGGAATCTAAACCTTCTCTAAATATGACAAATACACTTATTTTTGCTGAAATAAACCTGTGATTTGGGTAGCATGCTTGGAAGAGATATGTAGCAAAAGTAACAAGCATTCACCTGCCTAGTCTCAATTTAATAAGACATTTAACTGTGCCTAAATATTTGGTATTGCAGTATGAACTTACAGGTATCTAAAATCTTCATTAGATCTACTTCTAAATCAAGAACTTGTTATCCTTTGAATTTTACAACAGGTTCTTGAGATAGATACCTGTTTTATGTAGTGCTGTTGAAGGAATCAAGAATTGATTACTAGCCTGGAAGAGGATGTTTCCACCCAAAGCTTCCAAGGAAGTATGAGTAAAATACCCAGTGTATGCACAACAGCATAAAAAAACCCATTAATTGATTGTGAAATGTTTAACCTGTAGGTATATAAACAGACCCTTCACAAAGAAAAAAAAGGTATATTCTGCAGCCAGGAGGAAAAGTGATTTTTCCTAAAAAGATGGCAATTTCTTGGAGAACATCCAGAAAACTGAAACATTGCAGCCATATCTCAGGAAAATACTCAGCTTTTCAGTGCTCAGTACAATCCTGTAGAGATGAGCCCAGTGTTGATCTTAAAATTTCTTAGTACCTAAATTGAATTAGTACTTTAATGGAATTTTCTTATTTGGCCCAATACTGCAATAATCCTATATATTTGGAAGTAATGTTATCAATATATTTAAAAGTTCTGTAGCAATTTTTTTTTTAGTTTCTTATTGAAAATCTTTAGAATGCTTAAAACAATCAGTATCACGGCAGGTAGTTTATGAAAAAATTGTTAGAGTAACAGTACTTAGAGAGAAAAATTGATATATTGAATCAAACAAATTTAGAAAAAAATAAATCACTTCAAATGAGATAGATGAGTGTTTAGTTATGGTTTAGTGACATCAGTATTAAACAGAATCAACTAAATAAGCTGAAACTTTCTGCAACAATCATGTTCATTATGTTCTAAATTCAGAAGATTATTTTTATGGATTGTTTGATTTTAATTTTTTTTCTTTTTTTTTGCTGCATTTCACATTGTCTCTTCTATATATTCCTTGACAAAAACACAGGCAGAATCTGTGCCACCAGCAAATTTATCAAATGAATGCCTAATCCAGTTTTGAGGTAAAACCCAATTTATGGCAAACATGCAGGATGATGCTGTGGCCAAAATTCACTCCGGTCAAAGACCAGCAAAGCAATTATGAATTGTTTCACAAGTACTTTTATGAGACCCGTAATTTTCCAAAAGGACAGCTACAATCTTATCCCACAATCTTTCTTCCTTTTGAAAAAGTGCTGCTTTCCCTACTGTGCCAAAAGCTGGCGCCCTTTTTGAATGGGGCAGTGCAGGTGTGTGTTGGGGCAAGTACCATGAGCAATACCCTACCATGAAAGATTAACTTCTGACTAATGATAATCACTGTAAACAGCTGGGTGCTATTTTACTGGGTGGACGGTGGTCCCACCTACCCAACAGCCCGTGGATGTGTTTTATCTCATCCTGCCTTTCAAACCTTGCATGGAGATAGAGAGAGAGTTGGAAGAAGCTTCAGAAAGTTATGAAGAAGGAAATGATGAATAGTAGGCTATTAAATGATGATATTGCAACAAATAAAGCATAAATACAGGCCTTTGACAGAGAAGACCTTTTTGAAGCTGTATTTGGGATCTAAAAAATGAACTGCTTGACACATAAAGATGACAAGGGGCTTCATCTAGATTCTCATTCTTCATCCTGTTGCAACTGCACTGAAATATCCACCTGAAATCTAGAAAGGTGTTGTAGGAAGCTTTGAGTATAATTTATCAGTATTTTCAACTGTATGTAATTGATTCCACTTTAAAAATCCCCTACTTTTCTTACACTGAGAATTATGAAACAAAATTGCCTTTTGTTTTTTCTTCCAACTGGAAAATGCGACAAGAGCGCAAAACTTCTGATTATAACATCGATTTTTTGGGAATAAATTTTTTACATTCCTATGCAGGTTGACCATTTAGATAAAACAGTCCAAAGTGAAAAAACATAATTATTAGATATAAATTTACTTATTTATGCCTCATTTGATTGCAACAATTCACATTATTCGCATTCTTGAATCAAAGTCTTGGGGAGATGTCGTCTATTCATAGGGACCAATGTCTGCTCTTCTTCAGGGTAGAGCTTTACACTGTGCATTTGTCAAGTTATGGGGCTTTACATGTGTGCTCCACAGACTCACACAACCAACATAATGTGAACCGGCAGCATAATTTTTAGTGACTATAAAATAATATTTAAGTCCAACACATTTAGCATGTAAAATGCATTGATCTAATATTTCTATCAAAGTGAAAATCAAAGATTTTCCTGAAAATTTCTCATTGTGATTTATATGCTGGGACTCAAATCAATATCATATATTTTGTTTCGGTTACTTTGTACTGAGAAACCCAATTACCTAATTCCAATATTTTTTTCTTTTTCCCCCAAAAGTAGCAATTATATTTGTGACTGGCCTCTAATTTTTAACCAATCTTGTTTACATTTGTTGTGGGAACTTTCAATAATTCTGTAGAATCATGGAATTAAAGGATCATTTGGGTTGGAAGGGACCTTGGATATTATCTAATTCCAATGTCCTGCCATGGGTAATTATGCCACGCACTAGATTAGGTTGGTTAGGGCCCAATTCAGACCGGCCCTGAACACTTCCAGGGGCAGGGCATTCACATTTTTTGGGGCAGCTGTTCCAGCGCCTCATCACCCTCTGAGTAAAAAATTTCTTTGTAACACCTCATCTAAATCTCTTCTCATTTAGTTTGAAACCAAATCTCCTTGTCATATAACTGTTTGCTTCTGCAAAAAGCCCCTTCTAAGTACTGTAAAGCTGCAATGACGTCTCTCCAAAGCCATTTCATCTCCAGACTGAACTGTTTTCCCAGTCTTTCTACAGGGGAGAGATGTTCCACCCCTCTGATCAGTTTTGTGGCTTCACCTGGACACTCTCCAACAGGTGTTGAGACTGCCAGTGAAGACTGAGGTGAAGGGCTTTTTCAGTATATCAGCCTTCTTCGTGTCCACTGTCACCTGTTCTTCCTTCTCATTTATCAGGACTGAGGTGTGGGGGAGGGCTTACACAACTTTCTTTTCTCATCTGTGTATTTATAGAATCACTTCTTGTTATTGTTCATATCCCTTGTAATGTCCCATTACATCCGTGTCTCAGCTTTCCTAATCTCACCCCTACTTATCTTAACTGTGTACTCCTCTCAGGCCACACATCCTTACTTCCACTGGCTATGCATTTCCTTCTTGCTTCTCACTTTGAGGAGCATGTTTTGTTCAGCCATTATGTTTTCTACCCTTCCTTGCTTGATTTCCTACCTACTGTGATGAAGAGCTCTTGCCTTAAGCGGCCTTAAAGATTGGCCTTAAAACTTATCCACCTTTATATCTATTTTTTAGAGTTATCTGAATGACTAAATTATAAAATCTTACAGCAGTTTCTTTTTCTGGCCAAAATATGCTTATTCATAAGCATCTAAAAAGGTCAATAAAAAAAGGGAAAACCTACAGATTCTCATGAAAAAGTCCTAAAGGAATTCTTGCTTTTAAGTTATGAGCCTATATGATATCATAACACATTTTAATGCTGAAGTGCATTAGAGTGTAAAATTTTAGATATTGAATTTCCCATTAGAATCTGATATCTCTTCAGACAATATTCATACAACAACACTATTATGCTGTCTATGGAATTGGATGCAGTAAAGAGGGAAAAATGTATCAAAACACACTTGATTCTTTAGGTCAGAATCCTGAGTGTTTTTTGAGAAGGTCCAGCTCATATAGATAATATCATTGGATTTGTCTCTTCAGTGTTTAAATCACCCTTAATACTGAGGGCCATGAAAAAACATGTAGGTCTTTCAGATCATCAGATAAAATTGTGTCAGCCCACTCAATAGACATCGCTGCAAAGTTTTACATGCTTCCTGCTATGATGATCGTTACAAACATCACAGTAGTAGTAGTAACCATGATATATGATCATTCATCATTTTCTTGCCTATCTGCGTTCCTTGGTTTGCTTTTTTTCCTTTTCATTGGGAGTATAATCTTTTTTGATAATTATACCTGTAAACTAATTTATAAATATGGATGCTTTTAAAAGTGCAATTAACAACTCAGAGCAACAATAGAGTCTAGAAACTCTATCTTCTTAGATTTTTTTTTTATTTTAAATTTAGCGTTGTAAGTGCCAAAAGGCAGAAATGCTTGAACTATGCTTCAAAAATCAGTTTGAATTATTTTGTTCCAAATGAATATAGACATGCAAAAAGGCTTATCTGTGCAGGTGGCTCTTGTACAGGAAGCAGAATTATACACAGTTTGACAAAAGGTCACAAAGGAATAAATGCAATTCTTTTTGAACTTGACAATAATTTATTAGAGCTTTACTTAATTTAAGTAACAAAATGGCACAGTAAAGCTTCAGAATTCTCTTTTGTATACATTCATTTCACCATCTTCACTCCGTCTGAAAATAAACTATCCATAGAGAAAAAGAAGGAAGTCAGTGTTGAAAGACAGTTAGTTAACCCTTTGGGTAAAATTTTGAGATGAAGTCATAGGAACTTACTTCTTTTCCTTGTTTTTTCTGAAATCCTTATCAGAAAATCCATGTGTTCAATGGTTGTTTTGCTCCAGACTGAAAGTGTACTTTTATGTAGTAGCAGTATGTAAGGAAAATACAATGGGAAGAAATTAAAATGCTGTTTTCTAACCCACAGGAATTATTTGTAATTGACCTACAAAGTATGTCTTTCATGCTAAAGTCACATCTGATTCCAATAAGTATTGTCAAGAAGAAACTTGCTTGTGTCTGAGAGCATATTTCAGAAATTATTTTTTTGACTATTTGCAATGGCTGCATGCCAGCCAACATTGACTGCTTCCACAGTTGCTTATATTGGCTGATTAACTCACATGTGTACAGGTTGAGACCTGAGCTATACTATGTTTAAGTTTGGACACAGGGCACAAAGCATGCATCCAGGTTTTGAAGAACCATCAATGCAAGGAACTGTGAAGTTACAGACAATTATTCCTATTCATGAAAAGATTAACTCTGCAGATTGCATATTTGATCATACAAGGTACTGTAAGCATTATAAACAAGAGAGGCTGTAAAGAGCACAGGTTCTTGTACAGATTCATTTAGTCAGAAGAAAAATTCAAGTTTAAAGATAATTTTTGTTTGCCTATGCCAGGAAACTATATGCCAATATATTTTGAAAAATTGGCTACTAGTTCTCAGAAGAGAAGCCAGTGGCACACACCATCTGCTACGCTGGGCACATTGCCCATGGCACTCTGATTCATGACATGACATAGCAGTTTGATGTCTGCCAGTCCAGAACATATGTGACTACAAGAGTGACTTTAGGAAAACACTGTGCACTTCTCCTCTACATTTATTATTGTCATGCCACACAGGCCATACTACAGGAACCCTGTGGGTCTGTGGTGATAACGTTTTCCTCTGACCAACTATTTTTGTTCTATTTTCTATCTTTCAGCTTTCTTGATCTATACAATCTCGTGACAATATAGTTACTTCTAAGAATGGAAGTAATCATTCTAAGGAACCACGTAGAAAACTGCTTGGGTATTAAAAGGGAGTCGATTTTCACCTATGAAAATGGCCCATGTTCCTTCTACACCTCAATCATCTATTGGTCTCACAGACTCTCTGTCAGGTTTCTTACTTCTGGACTGTTACTTCTGACATATGACATAAAATTTCTATTTTTAGCTCGTCAGAATTAATGCTCCTCCCCTTTTCCTGTTTTGACACATTTCTACTTTCTTAAGATTTGTGTATTTTTTAAACTGAAACACCTCCTTTACTCTGCTTTAAACAAATGATCTCTCATGTTTATTTAAATACTTTCTGATGGCAATAGAATCTTCCTTGAAAATTAATTTGAGTATCCAACATGGTGCATTTAAATTTTTTAAAAATGTAATCTGGAAGCATTTCACACCTTCTCATTATTTTTTTCCATTACTTTTGGGAGAATTTTCTAGCTGCTTATAGAAGTGATAGAAATGAAGTGAAAGAATTTCTTCTGTGTAGTGCTTGGCTTTCTGAGTAATCTGCTTTACATACTTTGACTTCTGTATATATACGTCAGCTATAGTTGTTGATACAAGGTGAGGGGTTGCCCTGATGAAGACTTCTTGAGTCATTCTGTGTTCAAGCCAGAGCTTTTTTTGCCAGCCTTGCTTGAGAAGAAGTTCACCTCCCTAACCTGAGAAGCCATGGCTTTGTTGATCTTTGGCCCATTCTCTGCCTGTGAGTGTGGAGGAGAGGTTGGCAGCAACCTCTGTGCACAGTTTCTGCTTCCAGAACCTGATAAAAATGTGATGATGCTCTTTGGAAATTTTTCCTTACTCTCTGCTTGCAGTAGGAGAGCAGATACCATACAGGAGTGCATTTATTCATTATGAATTATTTACAACTTTATGCCACTTACAGAGTCCAGGTGTAAAACAATAGGGGCATAGAGAAAACTGGTGTGACAGCATGGGACATAATGTGGCTTAGAGGAATATATTGACTGCATGGGTTGCAAGGAGACCTGGTAAGTATACAGAACCCAGATAACCCCTGGCACACCCTCTTGGGTGCTTTACCATTCACTGAGAAAGGCTGCAGTAGCTGGACAGAGTGGAAAGCCAGGAAATTAAAACCTGAGGTCACCTCTGGGCCTTTGAGAGTAATTGTTCAGCACAGTGTATGACTAAAACAGAGACAAATAAAATTTAAGAGTATTATTACTGAGCTCAGCAGCAATAATTGAAAAAAAACCATGTTAAAAACATTTTAAAAATCCGAACTTGTACCCCATTCATTGCAAAAATTGTAATTTTGAAGAAGTCTCAATGTGGCCCTGACAGTAGTTCTGGAAATCGGTCAGTTGAAGAGTTTCTGGATATTGAACCATAAAAGAAAGCCTACTTTTCTATCATGTGCATGAATAATCTAGAAATATGTATTAGCTGGAGGTTTTGAACGCTTGAAAAAACGGTGCCTTTTGCTTTTAAAATGCAAATTTAAGAAAGGAAAATTTTCTCCTTTAAAACAGACATATGAACAATGACCTTTTTTTTGAGACATTGCAGAAATGCAGAACCTACCCCTAAATCTATTCTGCAGATTCAGTTACCATTCAGGTTAGCATCAATGTGAAGTCTGAGATGTTTTACCCTCAGGCAATGAAAAAAAAGTTCAGGCTGGGTTTTACCTAAAATCCTTTGAATTTCACTGGGGGATGTGGCACGACCTATTTTCAGTAGGTGTAGAAATCCCATGGTGGCACAAATGATTCACCTTATAGAAGCAAGAAGTGAGTGGCTCTGACTTTACATGTAATGTACAGCAGCAGAGCTGAGAAACTCCTTTGGGAGGAAGATGCCAAAAATCACCTCACCAAGTACAGTTCATCTGAACTCTTCCACTGAGACATTAGATTTTCCCTTTCCTATCACCATCCATCCTCTCTGTTTTCCTTTATTTTGCTGATCTGGGCTCCTCTTTTATTGTGGTGCTAGAAGCCATGGCAGAGCATACCTTTAATTTGCTCTTGCACTCTGCTGTGCTCAGTCACTTGTCACACAGGGTTGTGGAAACCAGCAGCTTTCATGGTGTGTGTCTGAGAAACAGACCGAAAGCAGTGAAACCAAAACAGTGTGATAACAGTAAATAATATTAGCATTAGAATGATCCACACAGGTTATTTTTCATCTGTGATTTCCTTAAAGCTTCCAACATGTTCTTAATTTTCCTTTAGCATTTAAGATGTTTATATACTNGTAAAGCAGAAGGCATAAAAGATTCTTTCCACCTCACAAGCAGAGAAACCTTCACAGTATCAAATCAAGAGACCTGCTGCTCTGACAGAGGATCGAAAGAGGCATACTGAAATGGAAATTATTGCAGACAAAAAAAAAATGCTCCAAAACATCCAAATAAATGCTTTATTAAATAAGTTTTGTATTTATTGATGCTAAAAAGTTAGAGCAAAATTGCAATCTGTTTTAGATACTTTAATAAGTTGCAATTCAAAAATTCTTGTAATAAGCTAGTTCTGAGAATGACCCAAAAGTTTAATCAAAAATATATAATTCAAGGCACATGATTAAGCTGTAACAGTAGGATCTATTCTTCCTATTT
>VWZV01002674.1:1903-14905 GCA_013397155.1 Irena cyanogastra | reverse complement strand
ACGGCCTCCCTGGGCTGGGCCCCCAGACTGCTTTCAAAATTTGTTTACTGCTCCTTTCAGCCCCCAAGCCCTGGTTTGGAAACCTCCCCACCCCTTTTCCCCACGAAGGCAGAAAGGCCCAGAGCTTCCTCAAGGGCCCTGCCCTGAGCTATTCCCGCTGTGGTTGCAGCTGGTGCCACTCTCCAAGGTATTTCTGAGGAACCTCATTAAGCTCCTGCAACAACAATGTTCCAGTCAAAGGAAAAACTTCTGCTGTGTGCTCAGCCTTTGAGCAAACACTGGCAGAAGGGCTGTGCCCGTGGGACCAGCTGAGCCTTATCATTTTTTCCAGATGAACTGGGTTGTGATTGAACTACTCCCCTAAAAAGCTTGGAGTGTTTCATTGCACAAGCTGGACTAGGAGGAAAGCACGTGAGTGTGCTCAAGTGTTCTCCATAAAAACAGCCTGGGCAGGATCAAGAGCCCCTTCTAGGAGGCAGAGTGTCACAAACTCTATTTTAGGTTTTTAAGCACCACAAACCATTCACTTCTCAAAGTGACCTGATCCAGCAGCCTCTACCTTGATAGTGTCTAAAGCCAACTCAGAAAATCACAGCTGACATTTCCAACCTGCCTAGCAGAGCAAGGAAAGAGCTTAAACAGCATCTCCAGTTCCACCTTCTTCAACCTCGAGGTTACAGCAGGGCTGTGCAGACTGAAATGCCAAATTAGAGAGTCTTCAAATCACAGCATTTGCAAGGCAAAGTCCTAATCAGGACAGGCAGCAACAAAGGAAGACTCAAATAACTGGGAGGGAGACAGATTAAACATAATTTGCAAATACATGAAATAAATACAGTCAGAGCTCTCTGCTCATTAGTGAATTTGGTGTCCCACATCCAATCTATTTTAAAAAATAAAGATTATTCACTTTCAGGCTGACCTGATTGGGCTGACACATTAAAATCTTTCAGCACTTCTTTGCTCATGGTGATTGTTTGTGTTTAGATTTATTGATGCAGCTGTTTTCCCTAAATGCTTATGGTCTGTCATGCTGCAGCTGGATTTTGTTCTCCTTTCACTGAGCTTTCACAGGATTCTTTCCCTTGGGTTGACAGTTTATCCTTGGGCAGTAATTAAGGATAAAATAACGGGGGAAACTGCTCTCCTACAATGATGATAAAACCATCAGCACCAAACACTGAACTGGGGCAGTTTAAACCAGGTTTAGGACAGGGTGACACAGAAGGAATATTTCAGTAACTCTGCTTTCCAATCTACAATCACTGAGTGATCAACACCTCATTCCTATCGTTCCATCTGCTCCTCCTAGAACCAAGGGTTTTTAAAATTTATTTCTTCAGGAGTTTTTTAGATTTTTTACCTTTTAAAGCATCATTACTCACCAAGGCACTGCAAAGGATGGATCTACTACAAATAACTCCAGGAGCTGATGAACAGTGAGAAATAAACACCTCTCAAAAATAGCCTCCACTGTCAGCATTTGTTTCCCAGCCCAAAGTGGTCCCTAAATAGCACCAAGCCAGGGCCCAGCTCCTCCTCATCCCCTGAATTCCAAAGTACAATGGGGCTGGATTTCACTCTTTATTTACTTCCAGCACTGATGACTCCACAGCAGTCTACCAGAGAGAGTCACTAAAATAATCTTAATTTAACCAAAGTCCACTCTTCCACAAGGGCATGGAGACACAGGACACAGGGAATGGCCTGAAGTGGAGGAGGGCAGGGCTGGGTGGGATCTTGGCAATTAGGAATTGTTCCCTGGCAGGGTGGGCAGGCCCTGGGATGGAATTGCCAGAGCAGCTGGGGCTGCCCCTGGATCCCTGGCAGTGTCCCAGCCCAGGCTGGACACTGGGGACAGTGGAAGATGTCCCTGCCATGGCAGGGGTGGCAATTAGACCATCTTTGATCTCCCTCCCGCCCCAACCCATTCTGATTCCACTAAATAAAAACCTTAACATTTCCAGATCACCCCTGTGAACCATGGAAGGGACTCCCCGCAGTGCCTAGGAATTATTCAGCTGCTCATTATTTTATACTGGTTAATTAATTCCCTCTGATTAGCAAACATTCTGCAGCTATTTTGTGCGTCCCACACACCTTCAGGACTGTATCATCTGTGGGGTGAGAGGTATAGGATTTTTTTTTCTTTTCTCTTTTAACTCCCATTTCTGAAAAATAAAAAAAAAAAAATCTAAGCGTTAAAGCAGTTGTCCCTGAAGTATTTTTCTGAATTTTTATGTTTTTTTCAGCTGTGACAGGTACAAGAACTGTCCCACTGAGTGAAGATATGACCATAACCCTGATGGAGTAGGATGAAAAATACTTCCGCACTTAACAATTTATTATCACGAAAAATGCAGCTGTATTATGCCAAAACTATGACTTGAGGGAGGGCAAAGATAAGGATGAAAACAGCAGGTGTTTGGGGTTGTTTTAATTTCTAGTTCCTTCTAACATGACAGCAGGATTTGTTTAACTCAAATATTAAAGATATCATCCCAGGCAAGCAGAAGTTACGTGTTCATCCTCTGACACATCCTCTGTGACTAAGGGAAAAACAAAAGGAAATAAAAAATTAAACTCGAACACAGGAGGCTTTGGAAAACCACAGGAGCTGGTCAGAAGCAGGCTGGTATTTCTGTGATCTTTAAAGAATGACATTTTCCACTGCAGTCACAGAAAGAAGAATGGAAGATAAACTTCAAAAATATTTTCTAAGAATGTTCTGGGAGGGTAGGAAAAAACTCAAAGCAATTACAAGAAGTTTCCGCATTTCAAAGAACAAATCAAGTGTACCTGGAAATTTCAAGAGGATTTCAAAAATACTGATAAACATCGTGGAATGGTTTGGTTGGAAGAGACTTTAAAGATCATCTAATTCCAACTTCCTTCCCCTATCCCATCCAAGCCCTGTCCAACCTGGCTTTGGTAAAATAATAAAAGGTAATAAAAGGAGCCACAGAAGAGTCTGGAATTTATCCCAAATCACCTGCATTTCTGGTGAGGTTAATGCCTGATACACTGTAATTATCTTAGGCATTAATTAGCGACACATCAGCACACTGGCATTTGAAGCTTTTAAGGTATGTAACAACAGAGCTTTGAGGATGCATTTTATTTATTTATTTATTCACATGGCAAGAACCCACCTGTTTTGACTGAAGGTGCAAAAAAGTCAGCATTGGAAAATAGTTCTTGAAAACATTTTAAATACCTGAATATTCCAGGCAGTGGTTTTGGGGTTAGGAACTCCCACTTGCTGGAAGCAAACACAGTTCTGCATCTCCTTCTAACTTCTGCTATAGAAATAGCAGATTTGGGTTTGGATTTGGTCTGGATTTGCCTTTTCCCAGCAGGGGAGATGAAAACATCACTGCAGAGCAGTGGGTAGGACAGAATTCCACTCTGGCAGCTTAGCAAGGAAGACACAGATGCTCATTAAGGACCAACCTCTCCTGAAACCACCTCCTGTGAAGAACTTCTGCAATTCAGTTACTCTGGGCAAGGTCAGGAGCTTTGATCTTGGGATAGATCCCAGAAAAAAAACTCCAAAAATGTGTTTAAAGTTGTTCTATAGCTCATATAGATTCTAGAAACTTCCCTGAAGCCTCTCCCAAGGACAGAATACCCCACTGATGTGGGAAGCTTTATGGGATGGGCTGTTCCTCGTGGGGTTTGGAGAGGCCCTGCTGATCTCACCTGCTCTGAGCTGGTTTTCTCTGCGTTGCACAACCCCAGGCAGGAGCTGTTCATACTTTCCACTGCCTGTCCCAGCAGCTGCTTCATCCTGGAGCCTCAGGAAAATTCAAGCCTTTCATCAGAGTTTCCATGAGCCAGGCAATGCTGGCTCCCAGCTGGATGGGATCTGGCCCAAGGGCCAATGAATCCTGCAAAGGAATGGCCACACACCCCACAACTGGGCAAACACCCCAGGAATTCCCACTGATCCTCCCTCCACAAGTTCTGGGTGCCACAAGAAACTCTCTCATTATCTAACATCACAACCTGCAAGAAATGGACATTTTAGTTCTTATTTCATCTTACTTTTCCACAGTAACAGACATTTTAGCTCTTATTTTCTATTTCCATAGTAGCAGACATTTTAGTTCTTATTTAGTTTTCTATTTCCACAGTAATAGACATTTTAGTTCTTATTTTGTCTTCTTTTTCCACAGTAATGGACACTTTAGTTATTTTCTATTTCCATAGTAGTAGACATTTTACTTCTTATTTTCTATTTCCATAGTAATAGACATTTGAGTTCTTATTTAGTTTTCTTTTTCCACACTAATGGACATATTCCTACTGCAGCTTTCAGGAATTATCAACAGTTCTGTACTAAAATAATCAGAGATGGGAGTTGTTCTTAATGAATTTAATAATATCTCACTTGTTGGGTTATCAGAAAGGAGGAGGATATTTTAAACTACAAACCCACAGAAGTGTTTTGTTTAACTAGATGGATTATGAATGGCTAGAAAAATACAAATAGGAAAAAAAATCCATTTATTATAACAATACAGCTTGGCTCTTCTGGCACTTCACCAGCTCAGCTTCCTACCTTCAGAGAAAGGAAACAGCACCCCTAGGAAAAAAAAAAAGGAACAATTCTCCTGCCTGTCAGCCAGCTCTTCTTGGAAAACAGCCTGGATTTTAAGAGGCCTTCACACAAACAGCCACTTGTTCTGAAATCAGGACCAAACCTTCAGGGAAGTTTCCAGAATGGTTTTCAGTCCATGCAAGGAAATAAAATGATTTTACAGAATTCACAGAATTTTGGTTTACTTGGCTGCATCTAAAAGTCAAAACCTTACATTTATAGGTTTTTTAGGATTATTTTTCCATGCTGTGTGATACAGACATTATCAATAAATGAATTTATCAAACAGCCCTGAACTCCCACAGCTGCCACTCCCACAGCACTGCTGTACTAGAGGTGTTGGCTCAATTTTCCTGCTGCCTTTTGCATTTCAGCAACACAAAGGAACTCAAAGCCAGCTCCTGAGGTTTGGACTCTCAGCTCAATAACCAAGAGTGGTTTGCCAGCACCAAAATAACTCCAAAGGAAACCTCAAAAAGCAAAATCAAACCCAGCTCGTCACTTGACACCCTCTGAAAATCTGCCCAGGGAAGAGGGAAGTTACATTTCAATAAATGAAATTACACTGAGTATTGACAGCTCTGCTTTTTTGAGAGATCAATCAATGACTGCCATAATTAATGAAATTAATTTTGGGTATCTCTGGCAGTAAAACATGCTGGGAGGAAGAGAGCAAAGATCTAAAGCAGGTACTGATGGATGATTCTGCTCCCATCTAAAGCTGGCAGAACCCCACAAACTCTACTTAGGATATTGTCACATCCTAAATCCCTGGGCTTGGCAGACACCACTCACCAACCACCTCATTTTTAATATCAGGATTCCCAAACATTTTAGGACAATGACTTCCATAGTTAAATTATGCATTACACCCACAAAAAAAAATTAAATGGTATTTTAAATCTCAGTGCCAACTTCAGGTTCACTGAACACAGCCCATATTTTTCCATATTTTATGAGGAAAAAAAGAGCACCTGCTCAGAACAAGAGATAAAAACCCCAAAGAAAACCACCCCAAATGGCCACTGAGGAATCTGTTTAAATACCATGAACAATCCCAAAATTAAACCAAACCCATGCACACAGGGCAGGGCTGGAGCTGGATGATCCTTGGGGTCCCTTCCAACCCAAACATGCCAGGATTTTCTGTTTTCATACACAAGAACAACCTCCAGACTTCAGTGGAATTTCTGGTTAACAAATATATGAATTTGCATCCTTGTTTTTTAATTATTTCTCTCATTTTCAGTTCTCCTGACCTTCAGACACAACACCAAGTAAAGCTATTTATTAATAACCAATATTATTTATAAATTTATAAACACTGCTTATTAAAACTTGAATAAACTACTGAATGAACTACTTCAGCAATAAACTGTTACAGAATGAAACCTTTGGTGCTAAAAAGACTTCAGAATTCAAGCCTGCTCTTCATGGAACAGTTCAGTGACTGCTGATATTATTATTTAATGCTGATGTTATTGAGGAGTGGTTGGGCTGAGTTTTAAGCCAGTCTCACCTCTCAAATACTGCACTTATTTTCATATTTTTCGTTAATGAATGGGACAATAATCCTGGGAACAAAGCTCCATTTGCTCCTACAAAAGGCAGAACCCAAGGAAATCAGGAAAAGCTCTCACAGCACTGTGATGTAGATTTGGTACTCCCAGGGATGCCTCAGATTTAGCTTTTATATTTTCACATTCTGTGCTGCTTTAGTGTGTGGGTCTGAGCTTCATATCAGGGCATGGGGAGCTCTCTGCACAGAGCAGGGAGACAAAACAATTCCTGCTCCAGCTGGGGACCAAGGACAAATGATCCAAATCTCAGCCCAAGAGCACAAACAACGTGGGCTGGAGAGAGAAAAACAAGCAGGATGGGAGTGCAGCAGCTAAAGCTGGAATTGGACAATGAACTCCAAGGTGCAAATGGAGCAGAACTGATCCCAGTGACAGAGCCCGTGCCCGGGCTGCATTTTGGGACCATTTTGGTTCATCTTGGGTGCAGCCCTGGCTGGGCTCTTGTGCTGCCCAAGGTGGATCCATGGAGGAAATGCTTTTAATAAATCCCTGCTTGATTCTTTATTCTTTAGCTCTGTCCAGCCTCTGCTCTAGCTCAGCTGCACAAGGCATCAGCAGGGATTTCACCAATGTTTTCCTGCAGTTCCCTTTGGTTCTCCAGGAAGATGGAATTGTTACTCCTGGCACAGCTCAGGCCTCGTGTGGGATCTTTCTTCCAGACCCTGAGCTCATGACTGGAGCACTGGATCCTTGGGAAGGAATTTTTGTTAACAACTCCAACACTGAGGCCATTCATGACAATTTTACAAAACTGCCTTTCGAGGTTTAGGTATTTTTAAGGCACCCATCTTGTGCAGCAAGAGTTATTTGAATATTTACACAAATATATAAATGGTATATATTTTCATTTTATTTCTACCTACAGAAGTATTTGTACTGTTTGCTTGAAGCACTGACTGACCAGCCCACTTTAAGGACTTCAATGAGTGGATTTTTGACACAGAAAAAATTCTTTTGGAGACCTAAAGAAGGTCCAAGTGTGATACAAACCTGAAGCTGCTCAAAATAGCTCCACTTAACTAAAGTTAAACACCTCCACTTCCAGGAGTTCTAATGAAAAACTTTTCATAAAGGAAGGTTTCTAATTTTCTCATAATGGTTTTAGTGTTCAAAGTAAATCCAGATTATTGAGATGTGATTTTGAACCACAGTCTTAACCCTGGGCTTTATTTGGAAACCAGAAGCATTAAAAACTATAAACACAGTCACAAAAAAAAAAGATTTTTTTTTTTTGCAGAGAAAGAACGAAAACCTTCAAAATACATGCAGGTGGCAATAATTAAGTTTTACATTCCCATTAGGGAATATTTTGCCAAAATCAGAGCTGTGGTCACAAAAATCTATAAATGTGTAAAACCACTCATTTTTTTGGAAATCTACTTTTAAATGTTTTCTTTTTAATGTGATCTAAGAAGCTTAAAAACAGTAAAGTAAAAGGATTACAAGGCATGTGGCTGAGGCAGGAAGAGATTACCAGAAAATGGAGATTATTTGTAAAGCAAGTTTTGTAAATACTCCTGAGAAATCTGCTCAACTTCCTGCAAAGCACAAGTAATTCTGTAAGCACTTCCAAAACCCCAAATCCACCTCATGATTCTTTCAGTGGCCTGCAAGGCAATTAGAAATGTCTAAAAGCAAGGCTCATTTAACAGCTTTATTCCCAGCTGGGTTCACAAAAGGCTTCTCTGCACTGAAACCACACAGAGCTGGAATTGCAGGATTCAGCTCTGCCCTCCCTGGGTGACACAACTCACCTTGCTGGGCTTTACCTTCAAGCACAAATATAAGATTTATTTGAAAATAAATAATTGCAGAGATTATTTCCCAGCCAGTTCTGGGGGTTATGTGAGGACACAGGCTCAACTCCAGCTTGGAGTGCACTTCCAGCAAGATGAATTTCTTTAATAATTCAGTTTTCCAGTCAGGTTTTCCCAGAGAAAAGCTGTTCCCATGGCAGAACAGCCTGCTTTCAGTTTCTCTATGAATATAAGTTGTTGTTAATTATGCAAAACTTGCTGCTATGTTCATTAATTTGCAAAAATCAGCAGATTAAGGTAATTATCACAGAATCATTACAGGTGGAAGTGACTTTCCCAGCAGAACTATCATGGAAATAGGACAAAATACAGTCTAAAATATGGAAATAGGTTTAAAATCTGATTTTTAAACACCTAAAGTGTCCCCAAGTGCCACATCCAAACACTATGGAACACTCCCAGAGATGGAGACTCCACCACCTCAAAACCTCAGAAATACTTTCAAGGAATTTAAGGGAAAATTGTCTCAGTAACAAATCTCTCCTAGCCCTAAACCCCAATGATTTTCTAAGAAATTAAATTCCTTGTAGGAACTTTATGTCCTCCTCTCTGCCCAGATGAGAGCTGCCCACAGTGAAGGGGAAATGGAACCTGGCAGAGCACACCGGGGTAACCTCTCAGCAGAGGCATTGTGGATTTTTTTTTTTTTGGTTTTGGTTTTTTTTTTCGGTTTTTTGGTTGTTTTTTTTTGGGAGGGGGGTTTGTTAAAGTTGGGATTAAATATGTGAGATGGTCTTTTTTGTTTGGATTCAGATGTTTATTAGTTTTGATTTGTATTACAGTTTCACAAACTGTGAGTTTTATAGTATTTTATTTTAATAAATTAAAAATGGAGTTGTATTTTTATAAGGTTTTTTAAGGGTAAATTGTTTAATTAAGAAATGATACTTAAATTATTTTTATTTTTAACTTAAGAATTAACTACTCATGGTTTGTAATGTGGATTTTTTAAATTTAATTACACAATATTACTTAAGCTTATGAAGGAGGATTAGTTTCTGTTTTAAATTTTTTATCTTGTTATATATATTATTTGTTTTAAAACTANTATCATGGAAATAGGACAAAATACAGTCTAAAATATGGAAATAGGTTTAAAATCTGATTTTTAAACACCTAAAGTGTCCCCAAGTGCCACATCCAAACACTATGGAACACTCCCAGAGATGGAGACTCCACCACCTCAAAACCTCAGAAATACTTTCAAGGAATTTAAGGGAAAATTGTCTCAGTAACAAATCTCTCCTAGCCCTAAACCCCAATGATTTTCTAAGAAATTAAATTCCTTGTAGGAACTTTATGTCCTCCTCTCTGCCCAGATGAGAGCTGCCCACAGTGAAGGGGAAATGGAACCTGGCAGAGCACACCGGGGTAACCTCTCAGCAGAGGCATTGTGGATTTTTTTTTTTTTGGTTTTGGTTTTTTTTTTCGGTTTTTTGGTTGTTTTTTTTTGGGAGGGGGGTTTGTTAAAGTTGGGATTAAATATGTGAGATGGTCTTTTTTGTTTGGATTCAGATGTTTATTAGTTTTGATTTGTATTACAGTTTCACAAACTGTGAGTTTTATAGTATTTTATTTTAATAAATTAAAAATGGAGTTGTATTTTTATAAGGTTTTTTAAGGGTAAATTGTTTAATTAAGAAATGATACTTAAATTATTTTTATTTTTAACTTAAGAATTAACTACTCATGGTTTGTAATGTGGATTTTTTAAATTTAATTACACAATATTACTTAAGCTTATGAAGGAGGATTAGTTTCTGTTTTAAATTTTTTATCTTGTTATATATATTATTTGTTTTAAAACTATAAACTCTAAGTTTACTACTATGTGATAGTACACACTTCTATTTAAATTACACGCTTATAATTTTAGTTCTATTATTTAATTTTGGGAGTCTTCTTCATGGCTTTAGGTTAAATGCAGTGTTCCCTTGGGGGTCAGTGCTTGCTAGCACAGAAAATCTAAAATTCTCAGTAACCAAGGTTGCAACAAGGCATAAATGAAATTATTTTATTATTTAGCCTTCCTGTGACTGTGCCAGAATTGCGAAATCCAGCAGGGAAGTGTTTTACCTACTGCACTTGAATTGGATTTAACAGCACAAATTCCATCAAAAAACCCTGAGTGTCCTCTACTGACATAAAAGAAAAAAAATTCCATTCTTAAAAATGGAATATCACATGAAGGGTGTGGAAAAATACAAAAATCTAACTGGAAATTAGCTACTGATACGTTTTCTTAAATAAATGAGCGCACAGGAACACAGCTTTAAAACTAAAACTCATCTGTGTGTTGGATGAAGACAGAATTTCAATTCCTCAAGCACACAATCAACACTGAAGCTACCAAAAGCTGCAGATTCAATGTCAAAGACAGCTCAGAAAATGCAAATTTTTCCAAGGTAATTTGCCAACTTGAAGATCACAAAAAGGGTTCTATCTGAGGCAATTTCTTGTACTTCAGTAAAAAGAAAAAATACAGAATTTAAAGGAATTCCTGAACTGTGCTTTAGAAAACTTTAGAATAAGTACTTAGGTGTTCTCTGGAAGATTCTGGGGCTGATATCAAAAAACTGGTCATGAAGTATTTTTATTTCTTCTGAGAATAAACTGTCATTTAGCAGAATTGATAGGAAGGTCTGGTTCTAAGAGACTGATCACAAACCACTGAAAATTTCTTACCTGGGATTATCAACACCTCAATAAAAACCATTAAAAATTGAAAAGGAGGAAGAAGAGGAATATTCAAGCAGTACTTCCAGCGCAAATCATGATTTGAGAAGGGCAGAGAGAAGCAGTTGTCAGTAGCTGTCTTGGCTCACCTTTGATTGGATCAACTCTCCTCAAATAGGGCAATCCAGGATTATTAAGGGGCCCACAGAAGGGAAAAAATTCCATTTAAACCAAGAGAAAAGGTATTTTAGGAGTGTTACATCTGCTGGGAAAAGCAGAACGTTCACAGGGTAGAACCAACCCACTGTTCACAGCAAAATTCAGAATATTTAAATTAAAAATTCAAATAAACAAATTTAAAAATCAACTAAATTCCAACTAAATTCCAACTTTCAGCAAAATTCAGAATATTTACAAACACTGCGTGTGATGATCCCTTCATCACCACCAAATTTCACACCTCTGGTGCACAACTTGGAATGTTCTCTGCACATTCTACACCAAACCAAGGGAATTTTCTTAAAATTCACCCCCTAGCCAAGTGAAGCCTTTTAAAACTACCTTGGAATCTCTCTCAGGTGGTCCAACAGTGACATTTCAGTGTGCCCACATCCCCTCACACATCTGAGTGACAAAGCTCCTGCATTCCCTTGGACACCAAATGCTCTGGAGAGCTGGATACACCATGGGACAATGCAATATTTTCCTCATTTTTAAAAGAATTTTGTTTTTCTTAAATCATCCAAATGCTGAGGGCACCTTTCACACCTCCAAGATCTGGGATACAGCCTCAGGGTCTCCTTCCACTTCATCTCTCTGCACCTTCCTGACATTTGGGCAACAAAACAAATTAAAAACGTAGCCAGGCCATGTGTGTTCCCAAAAATGTCATTTATTTCCAGCTTTAGAGAGTTATTAGCTCTTGCCAGCTCTGTAACTTTGTTAAATGAAGCTAAATTATGTATTTCAGTGCTGAAATTCAATGACCAGACAGCTAAACTGCTTTTTCATCTATTAAAAGTGTGTGCACCTACCTCCCAAGGACCTCCACCTGCCTTTTTTTTTAAAGTTTTGTGTTATTTATAAAACTTTGAGACTTTTCTTGCCTCCTGGAGACAGATATTTATTCAAAGTTCAAGACAGTTCTCCTGTTCTTTACCTCAGAAATGTAACTTATGCAGTATCTGTGCATGTTGTCATCCATGGTGAAGACAACACAGTTTATCCTCAGATCATGAAACTCAAACTCATTTGCTACCACTGCTTAATTTTCAAGTCCGTTCTGTTTAAATCAAATCTGTTTAAAAAGCGAGCACCTCCTTCAGTATGAAAGAGTTTGATAGCAAAACCAACGACAAAAACAAGGAAAAAAGAACAAAACTACAATATGGGGTGCACCAAACAAAACCTTAAGCACACAGCTCAGCCTAGGGTGGTCCAGGGATTTTTTATTTCATTTCTGCTTCATGCAGAGTTTCACCCTGGGCTACAGGTTCAGGAATCAAAGGAATCAAGGTAAAATAGTTGTTGGTGTTGAAAATCCCAGAATCCCTGAGGCTGGAAAAGCCCTCCCAGCCCTGGCAGTCCCAGCTGTGCCCCATGGCCACCTTGTCCCCAGCCCAGAGCTCTGAGTGCCACCTCCAGGGGACACCTGCAGGGATGGGCACTCCAAAGCTCCCTGGGCAGCCCCTGCCAAGGCCTGAGCCCCCTTTCCATGGGGAAATTCCTGCTGCTGGCCAAGCTGAGCCTGCCCTGGCCCAGCCTGAGGCCGTTCCCTCTCCTCCTGTCCCTGTTCCCTGGAGCACAGCCCGACTCCCCGGCTCCACCCCCGGAGCGGGCTCGGCTCATCCCGGCTCGGGACGGGACTCCCGGCACTGGGTCCCGGCAGGACCGAGGGGGCGGGCGGGGAAGCGCAGCCACAGCCTCGCCCCTTCATCCTCTCCTCCCGAGGGTTCTCTCCCACAGAGAACCGCACCAGCCCCGGCCCAGCACCCCGCGCCCCCCTCACGGCTCCCGGCCCGGCTCACCCGGTACGGGCCGTCCTGGAAGACGCGCGGGTCCAGGTTGCAGGCGATGGTGGCGGTGGGCAGGTCGCGCAGCGCCACCGCTTCCATCTCGCGGTCAACGAAGCTCCACTCCTCGTCCTCCTCCTCCTCTTCCTCCTCGTCTTCCCCGGGCGGCAGCGGCTGCTGGAGCGGCGGCTCCTCCATGGCCGGAGGCGAGCGGAGGCGGCCGCGGCGACGTCGCTGAGGCGGCTTCTCCCAGCCTCCGCCCGCCATCTTGTTTCCTTAGCCCCCCCGCCGCAGCAGCCAATCGGAAGCCGCCG
>VWZV01002657.1:0-42181 GCA_013397155.1 Irena cyanogastra | reverse complement strand
TGACAAATATTTTTTTACTTGGTTGTTGCTAGAAAAAAGTCAGGAAAGCTCATCTGACAAAAACTTTGCGTGGCAGTGAAGACACTAGGTATATGTTAAAGGCTTGATGTTGCTTGATTTAAAGATTTCTCTACCTAACTGAATAAAACTACTGAAGTACTGAGACTCAGAAGAGATCTTCACTAATCTTACATCTAAGCAGTCAAAATTATTTTGAGCATCTGAGTATAAATCAAGAATTAATAAGTACTCTATGACAGAAAATCAAGTATATTTCAATAATCAGTTTTAACCCCTAAACAGCTGTAAGTAAAAATATATAATTTTAATTATTTCATATGAGAAAACTTGGTTTTGTCATTTTAACTACTATCATCAAAGAATAAAAGATGTTTTACCTGGAAAACTAACATCCGTATTTTTAAAACTATTTTATAACTTTAATAATTCTTTAGCTAGTTGTGTATTATAACAAAAGCACTATTAAAAAAAATATTTGGATTGAGTGGTGAAATTCTAAAATATTATTTGAGTTTATTCTATCTTTTTCAGTGAAAATATTGACAGGTACATTTCTAACTTTCTCCTGTCTTATTCCCAACATGTATAAAATACATCTAATTAATGAGTGCTAATCTAAAATGAAATCTTAAAGTTAGGTATTAACAGAAAAGTGAAATCATAGATTCAATAAAAGGTACATTTTCTTTAAGTTTAGCATGTACCCAAGATAAATTTGGAGAATAGCAAAGAAAAAGCAAACTGAAACATTTCCAAAGTCAAATGCAGAAGAAAATCGAAAAAACTAGAAGTGAGAAGAAGTACTCTGGAAAAAAAAAAAACCATCAAAATCAAAATGTATAAGTTCCAACCCATTAGATTTTCCTTCATATATATTTTTTTAAATTCTACCATTTGTTGGTACTTGATATTAGGGGCATTATTTTAGGTGAAGAGCAAAAAATGGCAGGGGGGAGTGATAGAATAGCTGTGTATTGTAGCAATTGTTCTTCCTTTTAGATACTCTATTTTTGTAATTTTGAAGCTTGTAATTTTTAAACTCATAATTTGTTTGATTGCTTATACATGTAACAGTTGGATAGCTGCAGACTAGTACTATTGTATACAGTAGTAGAGAGGAAATTTTTTAAATTATGTCTTTTCTATTTCCTCTCCAGCTGAAAGATCACACCAAGAAATTTGAAATAAAATTGCTGAAGTGCCATTTTAAAGTAGTAATTAACATGTCCTTGAGAATATGACCAAAAGAAACATTTTTTTCAAACTATGTTGTCTTTGAATAACCTCTAAATAATAGATCCTTATTTACTCCTGGTCCTCAAGGCTTGCACTTCTAGAATTACTACAGCAGTAATGTCAAAAATCAGAGCCTGGTACCTCTGCTGCTTCAAGTCAGATACCCCAATGGGCTTTGATGACTTAAGTCAGTCCTATATGCTCCTCTTGAATATCTTTTTTGGCTTTCAGTGTAGTTTAAAATTGAGCTAACTCACAGAGATATTCTGAAGAAGAGAAGTTCAAGCATCACCATCTTAAAAACATCAGCTGCCAGCTGTTTGCTGAATGTGTGAATATCATCTTTTTCTTGGAGCCTATGATAGTGGTCCTGTGATGAAATCTGAAGCTGAAGTGTGTTCTGTATATAAATAGGACCTAGGGTGGGATGTGAGGCATGGGATATCAAGCCATATTGGATAAGATGTTTTTATAAAATAAGAAGAGAAAGAGTTTTCAAATTAAAATTATTAAAGCTGAGCATGAAAAATTAAAGAGCTGCATTCCCACTTTCAATATAACAGCCTCCCATAAGAAAAACCCCTCTTACAAATGTGGAAAAATCTGAAACTCAAGTCATCTTTTTTTTTTTTTTTCCTTCCAGAGCAACATAGTATTCTAATTGGATAAACAGAAACAACATTTTGTTAAAAATACTTATTTCCACATGTGTATTTTTTCTTGAAGTAACTTTCTTAAATGAATCAATTAAGATTAGCTTTTAAAATGCTCATATTAAGAATATCTTAGGTGCCAAATTATATTTTTCAGGTTTACTAGTGAAATATTTTAAGGTTTCCTAGTGACTTAGGCTGTGAATGGCAACTGCAGGTGTAAGAACTGTGCAATTCATCACCCATTAAAGGTCTGACAATCAATACCTTCATGTTTTTACAGTTAATTAGCCCAAAGTCTCACCAAATCTGCAAAGACCATCTGGCTGTTTTCCAAAAGTCTGTTTTACCTAGAGGAGTGCGACAGAATAAGCCCAAGCAAGACTATCATACTTGGAGGAGGAACACATTACACCCTTTTGAAAATTCAGTGTATTGCAACAATGAAAACAATGGGTAGCTAGTTGTGTAATAGTCTTTCTTGAGATCCTTAACAGTCAGTTAAATGGTAATTTTTTTAACTCATAAATATTTGTTACAGTGCTCGAAAATCATATGTATATTGAAAGGTTAACACTTTAATTAAGGAATTTTATAGAGGATATATACCATGTATAGGCATTTAGAGTCTGTCAGAACAAAGACATCTTTTATGTGTCGAATTGAAATTCAGTCAGTTTTTCAAGAACTGAGACAACTCAGAAAAGGAAGGATATCAGAAGAGCCACATGGGAGAAATTTGGCACTGCCTCCATGTTTGCTGGTTAGACTCTAATTTCCTTGGACCTCTCTTTTTTAAGTGAGATGCTCAATTACTCAGGGAAGAAATAAATATGTCTTGTCTGTGGTTCCTTAGCAGGTATGTATGTCTGCTAGTTAATATTATGGCAGTAAATATTACCATAATAATGAAATGCTACCATGAAGACAAGATCTTAATGAAGTTGTTGATTTCAAGGCGGTCTAGAGAATGTTCAGTGAGGCATCAAAAAGGCAGGACTCTGTCTCTGGGGCTGCCTTCTGGAGCATAACATTTCAGATCTTGTCCTATACAAAGTGACAGCTACTTGCCACCAAAGTAAAAAGCCTGCAGTTCTATGGTTTCTGCTTCTCAGCACTTCTCCTTGTCAAGAAAACTTTTGTTGTGAGTTAGTGTCTACAGAAAAAGAAAAAAACCTAATTCTGTGATTATAGTAAAAGACTTCCGGCGTGACCTCTGGGTGATTATTTGACCTGTCATTTGTGCTTTTCTAGGTGGCAGGTCAGAGTGGCTGATGACAAAGAACTTGGAAACTTATGTCATTGCTCTTGTTCTTAAAACCAAGAGGAGTTCAGTTTTGGCAAATTGTTTCACTTAGAGCCTTCAAGTCTGCAGAGCACTTATGCAAATGTTTAATTTTAAACATGTGAATAGTGCTATTAACTGGTGGGACTACTCACATGCCTAAAGCTAAGGACATGCTTAAGTGCTTCACTAATAACAGTGAAGGAGGGGGAAAGAACACCCATGACCTCCATTTATGTTACTGCTTCATTAATTTTTTTATTTACAGTCTCTTGTATGGCATTCATCATCACAATATTGCAGCATGTCAAGAATATTAATGTTGCCATTCATTTGCCTTTGCTTGACAACTGTTATGCTTCACAAAAAAAGAGGAAAAGAAGATCCTGTGGAACACTGAGTGGCTTATGTAATCATGACAATTTCTTAATGGAATTAGAAAAAAGCAATTAAAGTTTCACACAAATCCATCAGACCATTAAAATGATAACAGCTTCAACTTTATTATGCTCTAAGTTTTTCAACAATCTTTTTTTAAAAAAAAAAATCCCAAAATACTCCAATACAATGGAATTCTTTTCTGGAAGCATCTCTGGTTTATCAAAGTGAACCAGAGAAAGCTATCATGTTTTTGATATGTTTGCTTAGAATCTCTTAATCATTGTGTAATTTCTTCCTTTCCTATCCACAGATGGTATGTTATAGGTCCCACTCTGGGGACCCTCTAGTGTTAAGTGTACAACCCATGCAACTAATGCAGGAAACCCATGTTGCTTAAAATGTTAGCAAGATAAGATAGTACTTCTTCATACATAATGAAACCCATGCCACTATAGAATACATTTTGAAATCTGATCTTTTGTGCTCCCTGTTTTTCTTCCATTTGCTTCTTTTGCTAACACTGGAAATTCAAATTTTAATGGCTGACAGTTCTACTGGTTGATGAATGTGAGAACTAGAGAGTTGAATCAAAAGTGATGCCTAGTCTCTCAGGTGGAACTGCTGATTCTCTTGGGTGCTCTCCCTGAGTCTGTCCCCAATTCATTACTGACAGAAAAGATTACTTAAATCTGCTTTTTAAAAATGTTATGAACTATAATAAACAAAAATGAAGTATGACATAATTAATCACTTTGGCAGGATGATTAGAACTTTCATCAAGCTAATTGAAAACTAAGTTTTAGCATTATCAATTATAAAATTGATATTATTGTATAGCAGAATGTTTGTGATAAACTTGGGTTTATTATTTATTTATTTTATTTATTTATTCCCTTGCAAGGATGAGGCTTAAATGCTTGTCATTTGCTGCTGAAGGCAGCACCCAGTCAGCTAGGTAGCTTCAAAAAATGGATCCTATATTTAGATTCGTTGACCAGCTGGTGTTGACAGACCTGTGTTGCACCTGCAGACTGGTCAGTGTTGCACCAACACCTTCTTGGAGTTCAGGAATGTAGAGGAGCAGTTGGTAGCTAGCTCTGGTAATGTCACCCCCCCACAACCTGTCAATGCTGTCTGAGCTGGAGCTGACTTAGGGCAGCCAGGCTGGACAGATCACAATCACATAGGCAGAGCTGGCTTTATATACTGTCCTGGTTCTAGACAAGGTTAATTTCTGCAGCAGCAAGGAGAGGGCATGGCTAGGATCCGAAGGTTATTCCTACCACCTCACATCATTCCCGGGTTAGGAGAAAAGGAGTGTCTTCCAGGGAACAGGGGCTCCTTCTGTTGGAGTAAGCGGCAGAGGGAGCGGCGGGATAATGCCAGCTCCAGGCTGGAGGGAGGGCTCGGGGCGGCGAGGCTGCAGCCAGCTCAGGGTCTCCGGTGGGCATTTGGCAAGTGAATCACTCGCCTCTATCTTCTACACTTTTCACTAATATTGTTGCTATTACTATTCATTTTCTTATCTCATTACTTTTTCCAATAAATTGTTATCTCAGCCAGTGATCTTCAGCTTTTGTGCCTCCAATTCTCCTGTCCAGCCCTTTTCTGCGGGAGAGGGAGTGAGCAAGCGACTTATGGTTTGGACAGTCTCAGTGGGAGTGCTAAATTGGGGTGTCCCATTCCTAAACCATGACATACCATAAACCATGGCATATGTCTATAAGTACATGAAGTTTCCCAGCTCTTCCACTGAGCTAAATTTGAGTTTGAGATTCCACTACTGGAAAGCATCTCTAAGTTGCAATACTACACTTCAGTGAACATTTGTGGATTAGTGCTAAGGTGTTGGGAATTTCACTGTTAAATAGTAACAAGCTAGTTTTGCTACTGAAGCCTTAATAATTTTACTGACTAGTGACTATATTAAATCATAAGAGATTATTTTTTAGCCAATATATATCAATTCCACCTAGAAGTAAAAAAAATCAAAATTTGTTCAATTATATTGTATCATCTACAATATATATCTACAATATATATTTTCATACCATTAATTAATACAATTTCATGTATTTTAACAACGTTGGCCTGAAAGAGCTTTTGCTGCATACAATGTTAATATTTGTGCAGCATCAGATTTCCAGGGTGATTCTGGTGTGAAGACTCTAGCAAATAGAACATTTTGCATGTTACCCTATTAGAAAGTGTCATGGACTAATGCAAAAGGTTAGTCTTATCACAATTTGTGCAGTACAGCATGCTACAGCACATTTGGAGTTGGAATACATCAAGGGCTAATATTCTAATACATTTTTTTCCTTAATAAAAAGACAAGAAAGTAGAAGTTTTACATAACCAAGGTTAAAGGTTTCTGTAAAAGCTTAAAATCAGGTTTTCTTTTTAAACTTTTAAACCTGCAATTAGAGGTGTATCCAAGACATACAAGTACGATCTTGAAACCTAAAGAAAAACTGGCCATGTTCTTAGATCAGAGATTTTCATAAAACAATTTGATTTGTCTCAGAATGTTTTTGTATGAAGAAAGGTTAGAAAAGAACCTTAGAATTTGTATCAGTTCTTTTTCTAGTTATCTCTGAGGCTGAATGTTTGAGTTCAATGTCTTGATGTGGATCTATCTCCAGGTTCAATTTCATCCAGATAGTGGACACATAACCGTCTTTCAGTAGATTCAACCTATTAATGATTGAATAGGCATAAAAGAATATGTATACTATTTCTTTTCTAAGTAATTATAAGTGTAGATGCATTATACAAGCTCAAATACTTTGGCACAAGGTCTTCCATTCCCTACATCTTCTGTTAATACCGTGATTACTACTCAGAAAGCGGTTCAGTGGCATCAGTTGTGTCATGGAACTCTGGGACCCTACAGATGTTACCTTATAATTTAAGTTTTTATTATTGTTAGAATTTACTAGACTGAACTCTTTTCCTCATTCAGACTGTACCATCTTTTAATGTATGACACGATGACAAAATGTAATCAGGAGTAGTCAGCACGGGTTCACCAAAGGTAGATCATGCTTGGCCAACCTCATTGCCTTTTGTGGTGTAAAAACTACCTGGATCTATGGGGGGAGGGCAGTGGATACTTTTGACCTCCACTTCAGCAAGGCTTTTGATACTGGTTCTCCCAATATCCTCATAGGCAAACTCAGGAAGTGTGGACTGGATGAGCAGACAGTGATGTGAGGTGAGAAGTGGCTGATCTGCAGATCCCAGTGTCATAATCAGTGGCACAGGGTCTAGTTGAAGGCTTGTCACTTGTGGTGTCCTCCAAAGCTGTGAGGAGTGGCCAATACCCCAGAGTGCTGTGCAGCCCTTCAGCAGGACCTCAGCAGGGTGGAGAGATGGGCAGGGAGGAGCTGTGTGACATTCAGCAAAGGCAGCGTCCTGCACCTGGGCAGGAACAACTCCCTGCCAGGACAGGCTGGGAGTGACCTGCTGGAAAGCAGCTCTGGGGGGAAGGACCTGAAGGTCCTGGTGGATAGATATATATATATATACACAGACATATATATGTGTGTGTATCTATCTATCTATCTATCTATCTATCTATCTATCTATCTATCTATATGTATACACATATATGTATATGTGTGTGTGTGTACATATGTGTATATATGTATATATATGTGTATATATATATATTTTTTTTTTTTAAGCACTATTTGGCTTTTAAGCAGTCCTGTGTGGTATTAAGCTTCACTGAATCCTATCAGAAATGGTGTACAATGTGTAAAGAACACAGATCAGAGATTACAATCACACAGTGTACTGCAAATATAGATTCTGATGAATGCCACATTGTTTTATTAAAAGTAAAATTCCTGCAATAACATAATAATAAACCTTATTAATGGTTTTCTCAGAAAACTCAGTTTCATAAGTCATTATAATGCATGCTCTATTAATTTCAGGAGGAAGCTACTTCCAAAAAATGCCAGTATTGTGACTTTCTGGAATGTTTTGTGCAATAATACAAGTTCCTACTGATAAATTCAGTTTCATAGATATTATCTAGTGTGTACTAGGAGTCCAGAATGAGTAGATAATGTGGTGCTTTATTTGTATACTTTGCAGAGAAAAAGTACCTATAATACTTTATTACAGTTATTCCAAACTACTAAAGGTTATCCATTCTCATTCAAGGTTGGAGCTCCTATGCTGAAATAGATCTTGACTTATTTTTCCTTCATTGTTTTTTCCCTTATATATACTGGGATACCTAACATTTGTCATACACAACCCTGAAAAAGTGCTGCATTTCCTAAAATGAGAAATAAGTGTTACTGAAATAAATTTTTGTGTTCTGTTATTCCCTCCCAAACCCACTTTTTCTATGGTATGCATAATATCCATTTTGGCTTGAGGTAATTACTATATTGTATGGAGGAATGAAATAGCACCAAATAATGAATCTATAAGACAAACAGAATTATTAGGCATATTTATGGTACTGTACAGTTAGAAAATATGTGAATTGAAACTTCATATTGAAACTTCTATATAATTTTTTTTTGTTTTATAGCTCTGTGAAGAACTGAAAACAGTTAAATAAAGCAGTTGAATAAATTCATTATTGCAAGAATGTAAGGTTATGCAATGTTGAGCAGAGACAGTGATGCTGTAAGAAAAGTTCTAAACAAAGGAAGATGTGAAGGAACATTTTATCAACTAACAAAAAAGGTGAAAAAAAATTTAAAATGTAAATACAATGGCAGTAATGATATTGAATTAACATTCTTTCAAGGCTGTAAAACTTTTTTAACACTTTCCTGATGATCTAGGATGTTCTCTTTCATAGCATATCTGACTTATTCTCAAACAAAATGCCTTACACATATGAAAGATAATAAGCCTTAGATGATAAATACAATTGTTAATAAAATGTATAATCTTAAATAAGATTGTCAAGTATATTTGGTAAAATTGTTTCTCCACAACATTCTGCCACTGACAGAAATAATATTTTTTCATGTTTACTTCAACAGAGGTATATGGACCTTATCTTCCATTCTGTGATTTTACTCAACATCTATGCCAAGTTGCCAGAGCTTTTGTTTTTCCAATATCTGTTATTGGGAGCTTCAGACTATCTACATTCTTTTTTGTCCACTGTCACTGATTTCAAAGACTAACTTTCAACCTAATGTTTCAAAACAAGGGAGGCAATGGAGCATATTTTGAAGGCTGTTGTTTTCTCAGTGTCCATACTGATCTACAATAAAAGTGGAAAACCTGTTATGAATTGTAAGCTCATATTTGTAGGCTCTAGGTATACCCTTGATAGTGTTAACAAAAAAATATTTGTCAAAGGCTATTTACCTTTTGTGTAATTTTAGCACTCTCCCTTACTAAAAAAACATGAATCAGTTTTAAGCATTCTATTATCTCTGATGCATGCTTTAAAAGATGTTTAATGACAATTTAAATGACATTGAAATAAAAAGGCTGATAGAGTCTAGATTTCCATCTTTTATTCCAGTGGTGTAATGTTAATCTGCTGTTTCTCTTCCCTTTTTTTCTCTTTTCATTGTGACAGTGACTTTTTTTCTTAATTTCAACAACAAAGAAGACATGCAGTACTGCATGTTCAATAACTTTGTGTATTGACATACATTTTAAATTTAAGACCATAAATTTGCATCCAGGGACTACTATCACAGGATGTTTAAGTAGTGAATAAGCATATTTTTCTTCTTTTACGTTTTCCTTTCTGTAGGGAAAGTTTTTTGGTAATTTATGTGTAAGACCACATCTCCTCATCAAAATAAGTTGCTTTAACCAGAACATGCTATTTTTTCCAGGCACATTAGCAAAGATAGTCTAAATTTACAACTACAGGGGTTGTGAGTGGTCACAAAGATTACAGTTTCAGAAGTTAGTCAGCAAGACAATCTGTCAAGCACAAGTTAAATATTTTGCATAGGAAAACACAGTACTGCTATGACACTACAGAAAGGTTACACTTGGAGATATCGTGCAGACATCTTAATCTATGGTAGCACATCAATTAAAGAAGCAATGGGAAGTGACACATGCTTGAGACCTGAATTCTAAAAGTGTGATGGCATATTGTCTGCTATGGTGACCAAAGTTTCTAACTCCAAAGCATGCTGCAGTCCTTGAACTGAATTAAGTCTTAACAGTGTGGGAACACCATTTGCTGTAGGCAAAGGTTGCCTGTATTCAGAAGAGACAAGATGCTGTAATCTGTGGCTCAGAATTTTGATATCTTTAGATGCAAAAATAGATGGGAGTGGGGACAGGAGCTTTCAACGTATGAAATTGGAACATAAACCAAAGTATGCTGCACTAAAGCTTGGCAGCTTCAAAACAGGATCCTTCTGCCCCTTAACAACGAAGTTAATCAGAACAAGTTAGCAAGATCATACTACATTCTCTGTGACTGGGAAATTTGATATGGTGTACCTGAAAATGAGAATCACCATTTTGGTGTGTGTGCTGAGGCAAACATGAGCATCACAATAATATGCATATAATTGATAATTTCTTATCAAGGGGCTTTCTTATCAAGAACATAAAGTGGTACAGCGACATGAAAGAATATTACAAATAGGACTGAGAATTGAAATGAATGTGACCCATGGGTAAATACAGAAAGGATGTCAAAATTTCACAGCAATGCCAATATCTGAAATATAGTCATATGGCTATAAATGATTATTTTTTTTCCAACTTAAAAAAACCACATTTAAAACAATCAAACAAAATACATCATACTTGAATATTCAACAGCATATAACCCCCATTAAATTACTGAGACATGACCTTTAATTTGTTAAGGATAAAATTTTGCCTGGCATTACTTTACAAGATAAGTTTTCTTCTAGTATGAACAGCTACAGATTATGAGAACCTACTTTTGAAGAGTTCTATCCAGAATTTTCCTTATTAAAATAATGGGTGCAGCTAAGGAAGCATTTTTAAAAAACAATCAAATCAGGTTTCAGCAGAGCTGCACATACATAATTTTTTCACTGAAATCAGGATAAAGCGTAAAAGCCCTCTATTCATAAAAAGTTGTCTGTCATTATCTTTTTGCAATATTAATAAGAGCAATTACACAAAACTGCTTTAATAAAAGAAATTAACTAGGTTGGGGGTTTTGGGGTGGTTTTGTCTTTGTTTGTTTTTATCTGGGTATAGACCTCAGACTTAATGGCATCTTATGTCAAAATATAGGTCTAAGGTAGTTCAGAATTGAAAACTTATCAGACATCAGGGATGTAGCAATAATTTGATTTCTGCTTCTAAAACATAATACAAACTTACAAACTAAAAATAAACCCACTGATATTGCCTGTTTTCTTTTAGTGCTGATAACCTAGAGGAAAACAGAAAGATGAGACATGAAATGAAAGGTCCCAGTGAACATTTCTAACAGTGTAGTGCTAACCAATAAACAATATTTTATTATTGCTGAAGAGTGGATGTTTGCCAACTGCTGTTTTTGAATTAATTGCTGTGATACAGATTGTTAGACTGAATTCAAAGGTTCAGGTGTAGAACAATCTATATGCAGATGTAGTGGTGGTAAAAGAAAATAACTGTCAGAAAAGTTATCATTCAGCAAAATTTTAGGTTTTCCTGCCTTTGTCTAGGCAAATGTGGTCATTATTGCTAATTTTCAAGTATTTTCTGTCTTTTAACTCCATGGAGACTTTTGGGTTTTCCAGTGCTCTAGTAGTTACTAGAAAGATTGTGAAGTGACAAATCAGGACTGACATTATATTTTTACCACCAAGAAGCAAAAGAGAGGAGAAGTATTAAAAGAAAAGCTGCCTGAGAAGAAAGGCCTCAGGCAGGAGGAAGATGAAATAAAGTAGCCTTAGGTAAATCCACCCTAAAACTATGAGGAGTTTTAGCATTACACTGGCACATTGCTGTCCCAGAGGGAGTAGTGGGCTTTGGAAGTATAACTGGAGGACCTAGTCTAAATGTTTAAATGTAGCTGAAGTTAGGGCCTGAGTCACTGGTTCATAGCTGTGTGGAGATGCTCTAATTTACATTTCTGTTCAAGGTCCAACATTATTGCTGTACATAGATACTGTCTTCTCACTGATTTTAACTTGGAATTGAAATAAGGCTCCAACAGACAGACAGACTGGATTAATTAATAGTCAAATATATTTTTCTTCTTGAAGCAGATATTTGGGTTGAGCTGTGAAAAAACAACTCCTAGAAGGAGTTCCAATATATCTTAGAACTAAAGACACAGTGATTCTGTTCTGAAGCAGCAACAAAAGCAGACAACCTTTCAGACCATTAATCAAAGTGTTTACAGTTTGTATTTCAAGGTGGTTGAAAGCATAATAAATACTGAACAAAGAAAATTAATCTGTTTCTGCTGCTTCCTGTCTCACCACCAGGGATGTTGAATAACTTTTCTTGTCCAGAGTCAGACACAAAAGTGTCATATTACACCTGCTGCTTCCTTTAAATTGCTTTCTCCCTTGAGTGTATATAATTCCACAAGCAATGTGAATGCCAGTTTACATTTGAGAATGTACGAGTTGTGACTTGAAAAGATACAAGAGGGAAGTGACTTAATTTTATCTCCCTGAAAGTTGGAAGAAAATATGGGGTGTTTTTTCTTTTTTCTTCTTCTTTTTTCTTTCTTATTTTTTCTTTTGTCTTTTTTTTTTTTTTTTAATTGGAAGACAGACTGCCTCTTCAGCAAGAAATTAAGACCTGCTCCAACCCTTCAACTTTCAAAGCTGTGTTTGTCATCAGGGAGGTTATAAGCTCTATAATTGCAACTTCTTAGCAATGTGACATACAGAGTGAACTTTATGATATGGAAGAGGTCATGCTGTGATATTCATCTGCATTAAATCCTCTAAATTCAGCTGCACTGGTGACTAATGTCCACTGTGAATGCAGAACTGCTTGTCCTGAAATTACTGGAAACTCTGCTTTAAGAAATTTTGTCTCTGAAACAAGACTGGCAATTTATTATGTCCTCTGTGAATCCTAGATATTTTCAGAAAGAAAAATGAATTTAGGAAAGTAAATGTGTTACAAACTTGTGGCAAACATGAGAAAATCTAGAAAAATACCATGTAGTCCCAACAGCACCAATAGCTAGAAGGTGCTATGAAGATTATATAGGACATTGCAAATCAAGGACTTCATTGCTACCAGACAAAATGCCTAAAATTCAGTGTATATATTTATCAGTGAATTGCAGAAGAAGCAGACAGTGTATCAAGGCTATGGCAGCATCTCCATCCTTGAGTATACAAAAGTTAACCCACAAACATCCACTGTCACTGCAATTAAGAGTTCTAAGGATGGAAAGACTAACTTAAAACAAAAAAGGAATTGCTAAATAATGAATTTAGAGAATAGCTCAGACTTTCATATATAGGATTCTTACCTTAGCAAAACTCAAGGTTAGTCTTAATGGAGGAACAGTAATCTTTAGCAGAACAGGACAAGTGTACCAATAATCTCTTTTATCTAATGAAAGGAAAGGAATTGGAAGTTATGGTCTGGTGCATAAGTGAGGAAAAAGATTACAGTAATGTGCCAAAAATATTTTATTTCTATCTGTTTAATACTTCAGATTTTTGCCTGGAGCCATGCCAATATCTTTGGAGAAAAGCTGAAATTGAATGTCACTGTTGTAGTGCTCTTTGAAATATTTCAGCATTTATTTGGTTTTTGTCTGTTTGTATTTTTATTCAGAGTTAGGCAACTAAAATCTTACCTTCACTTCCTTCCTTTTTAAATTTTTTTTCTGGAAACTTGTTTTTTTATAGCATCCTCTTATGAAAAAGATACACATGGTCCCCAGATTAATAATTAATATTTACCCATATTTATGAGATCATAAATGAATAGACTTTGCATTTTGGTTAATTTCTCTGTTTTAGATTAGACTTATTTCTTTGCTTGTGGATTAGCAATCTTTCTTTACATGGAGACTTGATAGTAATATTATAAAAAAGAAAAAAGAGTTAGACAAGCCAAACTTTAGACAATCATTGAGCTTGACAGAGAAAAATATTTAAGCCTTCAACCTGAACTCTATTTTTAAGTACTCTGATGATATGAAGTCATTATAAATTAAATATTTTTCCTTTTTTCTTTTTTTTAAGACAAGTGTGTAGATTTTAACCAAATTACTTTGGCCACAAATAAAAATCACTCAGCTTCATGATAATAAATAATGCATTTTTACACAGAGTGCAAACTCAGTAGCATTTATAATCTGCCCACAGTCTTCCTAATAAATTAGGTCAAATTAATAGTTGACGTTATGCATACTGACATGAGTGAAATTACATTAAAAATTAATTTGGCCCTCTGCTTAAAATTCAGTTTTGAACCTCTAGGGTTAGACAGTTTGCATTATGAAGAACTGATTCTGTATTGAGGTTACTTCTGAGCATGTATGTTCTGAAGTCTGCTTTAAAGCTCAGATATACAAATAAATGCACTGATCAATATTGAAGAGGAGAAATTATAATAATATTGATAATAACCATTGTGAAACAATGTTTCATTTTCAAGCTGGCTGTCATTGCTTCTGTAAAGACACAACTCCTTGCACACACAGGTTGAGACAGAGCCCCTAAACAGAACCCTGAGGTGCTGGTGTGTGAGGGGAGAGTAGTGTTATGATCTACCCCTGAAGGCAGGATTACTGAGGTTCTTTTTGATGATAGAACCCTTTGACTGGATTGGGGTGAAATGACCCTAAGTGGCTGATATTTGTAAATACACATATGGCGGGTTTATTTCAGAACAATTTGGTTGGAACAGAAAGGAGGTATGTACCTGGTTTGGTTATTTATAGAAATATAGCAATGTCAAATGTAAACATGGCACTTTAGAAAATGCATAAAGAAAGAAAGTGTAAGGAAGAATAGAATAGAAAGATATCACCTCATGTGAATCCAGTGAGGAGACCTGCAATCGAGTCTGTTTGTCAAAGTGATAGTTGCTGTCTTGATCCTTTGGGGGTAGGGGAAGTCCACAAAACAGAAAGTCCAATGGGTTAATCAGGTGTATTAATTATCAGGTTCAGGTGGGAATGTCCAGGTGGGAGAGTTGTATGCTGTTGCAGAACTGTGAACCATTTGCTCTGGGGGAAGGCCCCTGAAATGAGTCTGGAGGAACTTTGATGGTCTATGACACCTTCTAAAACATGACAACTGTCTCTCATGCCAGCATAGATGAGCCAGGTAAGCCTCATCAGAAAGGATTAACACCTTCATGGGAATGTCCCAAAAATTCCCCTGGGTGTAGGGTAGTTTCACACCTGAGCTACTTGTGTAAGGGAGTTGTGTAAAGAAGGACATTGGCATGATAAAAAAAAGCATTATCCCATCTAGCAGGATCTGCTTCTTATCAGCTTCCTTCCTTATCTGGCTCAAACCCCAGCTTGTTGCCAAACAGGTTGGTTTGGCATGGTCATCCTCTGGTTCACAGCCTCTGCACCTGGGCTGTTCTCAGGCAGATCAGAGCTTTCACCACCACACACCCTGCTCTCTTCTTCCCCTTCAGCCAGGGGATGCAAACCTCAGCAAAGCACTCTGATGCTTTTGCCAATGGCCAATAATTTGAGTCATTAACTCTCAACATTTCAGTCTCTCACAGGAAGTGAACGTACTCTACCTTGATGTTAGCACGATCTGTGAAAGCATCTTTGTATCTAAACCATATTGTTATGGCCTAGGAAGTTGAATTATTAGAACTAATCTTCTACTGTAGCTGGACTGGGGACTGACTGACTTGGGAGCAGGCTTTCTGAAAAGTGCCTGGGTATCCCAATGAACAGCAGATTGAACATAAGTGAGCACGGCCTCCTCCCAAGAATGGTCTAATGGCACACTGTGTTAGAAATATCGCTGGTGTATGAAGGAAGTGACTGCTCTCCTCTAATAAACAGAGAAAATATGTAGAATAATGCACCCAATTTTGCCCTTCCCAATACAGGAAAGACATCTACAAACTAAAGTGAGCTCAGAGGATGACCATCAAGGGCTGGAGCACCTGGCTCTTGAGGAAAGGCTGAGAAGCTGGGAGAGTCGGGCTTGTTCAGCCTGGAAGTTATTGGACTGATCAGGTGTGGAGTACATGAATCAGGACACCATATGAAGGCAGATTGAGACATCTGTATAGCTAATATGACACAGGATTTATAGAGACCTATGCCCATCTGGAGCAACAGGTAGAGGCCAGGTAAGATCAGATTAATAAGGTGGATCTAGAAGCTTATGTTTGAGCAACTATTTGCTAAAAGAGTGACTAATAAATGGTAATAGGAACCCTAGTGACTAACTGCTAGTACTAAGTGAACATAAAAGTAGCAAGGATGAGATAGGGCCAGTTGGCAGGTTAGCTGACACAGTGACACACCTAAATGGTACTTAATGCATTTTCATATGTGCTGCTCAGTGCTGCCCAAAATGCGTAACTACAGAAATCTAGTAAAAACTAGACAATTAAATCAAACACACTGTGAGCATATGCAACTTACTGATGGTTCAATGTACTGTTAACAGTCAACTATTATCAATAAAATGAAAGAACTGAAAAAGAACAAGAACCAAGGATAGGCTTAGATCAAAGAGCTTTCATTTCATAAAGCTATAAGCACCTACAAAAGAAATGTAATGAGAATGTTTCTCAGCTATAACCAATAGTGTTAACTAAAAAATTAATTGTTCTTTACTCCCATAACCCCCCATCCCCCTGCACTATAGTTCATTGTGAAGCCAGGTTTCAAATATAAATTTTTATCATACAATTGATTTTCATCATACAAAAGATTTCCTACTGTGACTTTTTCTTCAATATGCCATTAGTATATTTGAAGAACATCGGACATATGTGGAAATTATGAGAAGATGATGGTTTACAAATGTGAAACAAATAATAAGCTAATAATTTATAAATCACATTACCTATGAAATAGATTTTTCCGGCTCTTTCATGTCTTTGAAAAATTTGGATATAAAAATTTAATAAACATAATTTTACTCTGAAAACAAGGACATTTGTATTTTGTCAGAGAAAAATAGTATATGTAAAATTAAATATCAAGTTAAAGCATCCATACTAAAGTTCCAGTTGCATTTTTGCTTACAAGTCAATATTGCCTACAATCCCAAAGAAAGGCAAAGGTGGTGTAGCTATATACCTTGAAAAAATACTTTGTAAGACATACTAATTCTTCCAGTTTAAGGAAAAAATTGAGAGACCAAAGTATGTATGGCATTGTATGTAACAAAGGCATTGTTTCTTTTTTTCTCAGAACAAGTAGTGATGCAGAAGTTAGATGGTTTCTTTAAGAGTTTTGAATTTACTTTTCTAGAGCTGTAGTTGTATATATAGTCTCTCACCTGTACAAAATATCTTTCACCTCTTTTCGTTGATGTTCTTAGCTGATTTAGGATTTCTGATATTAAAATTCTTTTGCTTCTAGAACTTTTACAGAAAATCTTTTCTTTCTTTCTTTCGTAGAGTAGTTGGCATGCTATCCATCTCAAGCAGAATTGCATCAGTGAAATAACTTCATGTTCTTCTAATGTTTCCTCTTAATAAACCACAAGATCCAAAATGTAGCTTATTATGGAAATCAAACCCGATTAATTCTTTGTGACTTCTCAGATAGTATTGCTTTCTAGTAAAGAATATATAATATGCTCTTTCCTTGGTCTTTTCCACCTAACCCTGCCATGTTTCTTACCACAGAAGTCTGTTGGTCTTTATCCAAGAGAGGATCCAGTACGACTAAGTTTCATGCACTGCTACTCAGAGAGAGGCAATGTTAACACTTTCAGACCACCACTGCAATGCTAAACTTGATTAGCACTCAGTGGGTTTTGCAATAAACACTTTGAAGATGAAGCTAAAGTCATGAAATTGTGATATGGCAGTAAAGGAAGGGACAAAATGGGACTGGATGCCAAATTAATTTTCTTAGAAAATCTCAAGGCTTCAACCTGCTTACTGGGTCTCTAGCTTATTTAAATACCTTTGGCTATGTAATTAGGTGTGAATTACAGTTTTAGATTAAATCTAAATAAATTCAAGTGTTTTCTTAAACAAGTTTATATTAAATTGTGTGGGTGGAAGAACAGTAGTGACTCCTGAGTGCATCTTTTAACCTGATAGTGTATACTGTAAATCAAATATTTAGCAATAGTCTGTGGAATTGAATTTTAGTAGGATCTGTCCTGGAGTGAACCAAGGAAAGCTTTCATGGTAAAGCTAATGTCACAGCAATATTGTGCATGTCGGAAATTTTGCACACGTTTACTATATCTTAGATTAAAAGTATCCTTAATATCTGCATGAATTATTAAAAAATTAATTTGTGTCTCACTATCCATGGAAAAAATATATACCCAAGGTCACAGAAATAAAATAAGGAGGTCATTGAACTGTGCCCAGGCACTGCAAGGCACCTTCCAGGTAGGTGCTTAGTAGAACACGAGCAGTAAAAAAAAAATCCTGTCTTTTGTATTCAAAGTTAAACTCATTATGTTGATGGCAGTTCAAAAATCCTTTTCCCCCCCACGAAATCCATTAATCATTGCTACAATGTTTACATTGTTGTTACTGAAAACAATTGCTCATTTATATGTGTTACAGTCAGTTTTCTGAATTTCAGTTTTCCAAGACATATTTAACACATAAAATTGACTGTGTACACAATTAATACCCCATATCCACTGTGAAAAAAGTTCTATTTTGAAGACATAAAATCTCTTTCTAACATACTAATTTGCCATAAGGAGCATCAGGATTCATTGACTATGTTTTTGCTACTCTTAAGCTAAAGGCTTTCCAGAAGTGTGATGCAAATAGGTCATTTTGTAAGCTGAAAGTCGCATTGCTTCTGGAGGGGCCCCATGTTTAGTTCTTTGGGCCACAGACCATAATATACCTTTGAGTGATTTACAAGGTCCAGCTCAGCTGAGCTTGATATGAACATGTAAGGACTTAATTTGTTCAGTCGTACCCGAATTCATCTTCCCAACTTTGCTAAAGGATGACTTTATTCAGAAAAACTAGGCACGGATATAAATGTCTGTGGTGTAGAAGCTTTGGGGAGATTTGTAATGGAAGATCATTAAAACTGTATGAAACAGTAAGGCTAATATCAACAAACAAGTCAGACACATAAGTAAAATGTTAATTTTCTTTTCTATTTTTATACTGTTTGTATGTATCAAAGCTTTCTCCTCACTGAAAAAAAATTTTCTGCAATCAAAGTTTTTTCCTAAAGTAGCACATATAATATTTACAGAACAAACATTTCTGTAAACACTGGTAATGAGATTCTGAAACAGGAGAGATGTAGGGTAAAGTATAATTGCTTTTTTTGGCTCCAGAGATTCTTGGATAAATTTTAACATCTGGCACCATACTGTATCCTGAAAGACCTACTAATTTTCATGGAGGAAGAACTTTCATGATTCTGTAAGTCCAGGTTCTGCTTTTGACTTCTGGTTTATTTTTGATTACTTTAATTTTTGTTAAAATGAGATGCTTTTTGGCTAAATTTCTTTTTCTGTGCTACTCTAAAAATAACTCTATTCAAAGGTAGATATGCTTTTCTTGCTTCCTCTAAATAGAAAATATACAATGTGCCTTGCTGGAAAGATTAATGATTAGGAATTAATTTTTCATAATGCCTAATAATCTGTCCTCTGAATCTACCCTGCTGAGAGTGGTCTATCACTTTCATGTAAGTGGTCTCTATTATTAGATGCTTATTCTTCTAGTAACTATTATAGATATATTGTCTACTTAAGGTTACCTTGAAACATAATTCTTATTGGCACCTTGAAAGCTGTGTTATTTATCTTTTTAAGATTCAGCCATCTGTGTCCAAGAGGTCATCAGCTATTGCATCTTCCCTTCATATTAAAGGATATCATACTAATATGCTAATATATGAAATGTGTTATCTCTTTACAGTTAGGAGAGTAATTTATTTCTGTTTGGTTTTATTGTAATTTGTCTATAATCACACTGCTCTCAGTCATGCTGTGGTAATATATTGGTATAAACCTCTGACTAAACAAAATCCAATCAGTTACAAAAATTAACCTGTGATAGAAATGAGTTTTCTCTGACTAGTACAGAACAAATGGTCCTTCATTAGGAGTCAGGTTTGTTTTGCAGCAGAAAAAAATAACTATTATACTACTAGTATTTGGCATCTCTGCCAATGGCAGGAGGGTTGGAAATAAATGATGTTTAAGGTCCTTGCCAGCCATTTGATGGTTTTATGATTTCTGAATAAGAAAATCTGCTATTTGTAGTCATATACCATTCGGCTTCTATGACTTTCTAAAGTAAATATCATTGTTTTTCTCCCCCTCTGTTTCACTCTCCTCTCACACTCCTCTTCTCTGACCCCTTGTGCCAGAAAAAGGACTCCTTGGTGACTGCTGTGAGTTAATGCTTTGGAAGATATAATACTAAGGGACGTATCTCAAAATCACAGATGTTGTCTGCTGAAGAAAGTTATTTTGCTATGAAAGTAATTTTTTTTCAAAGAGCAATGAAAAAGAAAGCAAAATATGTCTGGTTCCTGTCTTTCATATGCATCCTCCTCTCCAAAGTTCAAATGCTGTTAATTCATGGATGAAAAGAGGATGTGGAGGCTGGTGTCATTAAAATATTTTATTCATTACACTTACTATGTGATCTGTGGGTAGGAAGTGGGTAGGGACTGTAAGGATCCTTGGATAGTGCTACAATAGCTATGAAACTATTTCTTCAGGCTTTGAACCTATTTAACTCCCTGCAATGAATTATAGGACAAGAAGTCCTGTAGAAGTACCTGTACATGTTGGCGTCCTGCATAGTGAATAACAAAGAATTAAATGCACTACTACTGTCTAAAAAGAGACAGTAGAGACCTACATTAATATATGCAGTGATAAAATTGAACACTTCTTTCTGAATGTGAGTGAATAAGTAATGCCAAGGGAATGGTGAGGACACAGATCTGTATGCAGATTTCCTATAGTAACATAGAAGACAAAAGATGATATTGGAGACTACAGAATTACTTCAGATGTGTAGCACTGAAGTTTTAAAAGACTGTCCCAGAATAATTTTGATAACATGAGCACTTAATGGTGTTTTTTATCAAACACAAAGGAAGCAGCATTAACACCAGATCTCAAAAGTATTCCTTCTGATTACACTGTAAAAACATTCAGTGTGTTAGTTCACAGGGCATGAGAAAAAATTTCTGGTAGGGAAAAAAATTAAACATCTTGGGCAATTTCAGTCTGATTCACAGCTAACTAAAGGCAATTGAGAGAACTGGTAGGTACTACCCATTTTATCAGGTCATCAGTGAAGATTCAGGTCTACATGATGTTATTTGCAGTTCTTAGTGAAAACAGATTACAGTGATAAAATACCATTTTCTGATGGTGTATTTTGAGATAACACAGGCTTCTATGTGACATAAAGTTGTGAGCTGTTTACTAGTTTAATAGTAGACCTAAAACCTTTATATTTTCTGCTTAGCCATTAAAATTTCTGCCTCTAATATTAACCAACTTGGCGTTCATATTTCTAAACAAATAATGTCATAAATTTTGTTAGTGCAAAATTGTGATCATAAAATCCAAAATGCTAATTTCTAAGCACTTACATATTAAATTTTTCTATGATGCGTGAAAGAATAATTCAGTTTTGTTCTCAACTAGGATTTTTAAAAATAAACAAACAAACCAACCAGTTTTGATTTCAGTATACTGAAAAACAAACAAACAAACAAATCAGTTTTATATTTCAGTATACTAAATCTCACCAGGCAGATATAACCTCAAAACAGATATTTCAAATATTAATTTTTCAATCTCTTAAAAAAGCAGGAATTTTTGTTTTGTTTGTTAACATGTCTTACAGGATTACCTATCATTAGAAGTTGTGTTGTTAAAAAATTATCCATTAAGAATGTGGACCAGCTAGTAATACTGCACTTATTGAAAATGTATGGCAAGGAGTTTAGTTCCTTTCATTAGTATTTAGCCCTCCAGGCAGACAAACATATTTATGATTTTTTTCCTCTGATTAACCACTGGAATTCATACATTTTGAATGAAGTCATTATATATTAACTATCCATTTTATTTCCTTATATCAGGCAATTTCAGTATTGGAGGATGTCACATGCACGTGTGTAGGAGGTCAGAGGAATGCCTGACTGGCTCGGGGCAGCTGGGTGGGGGTGCATGTGTGGGGGCAGGGTGGTTTCTGCGAAGGTGGGACAGGGCACTGCCCCACCCCTGCCCCCAGAGCCTCAGTCAGCCTCTGCACAGTCCCTGAATGCCTGCCAGCCACACAGCATCCCAAAGGGATCAGCTGACTGCTGGATAGGACCTCAATGACTTCAAGCAGCCTTGTAGTTCTTCTTGAGGGAGGGAAAGATTTTTCTTGGCTTGACTTCATGTTTGGGATAATTTAGTTATAAGCAAGAGGTATTGCAAAGAAATGGGGAAACTTTGGTGCATCAGTGTGATGTCAGCAACACTGAATTGTTACATGTGGTCATTAAGGCAGAATGTACCCCAGAAATGAATCTGCAAAAAGTCAGAGGGTATTAGAAGTTAGCAAAGCCAACCTTCTCACAATGAGCAGGGACAATTCCCGTTAGACCAGGTTGTCCAAAACCCTATCCAGCCTGGACTCAAACACTTCCAGAGATGGGCCATCTGCAACATCTCTGGGTAACCTGTGCCAGTGCCTCACCAACCTCACAATGAAGAATTTCTTCCTAATATTGAACAGAAGCCTACCCCTCTTTTGATGCAGCCCAGATAATATTTTATCAAATACTATTTTGGAGCAATTAAATTAATTGTCCCCACAGTCCTGTATATAGGCTTATCTGAAAATTTACTTCATGACTGTTAATGTTTTTCTTATTCTGTCTGGAATTATACTCATAATCCATTTGTAGCTGTTTGCTTTTCACCAGCATTATCTTCCAATTTAATTAGTTCTTTTTCACATCTTCCAAAGCCCCAAATATTTAGCTTAACAAAATTAAATGCCTCCTTATATAAATAAGTCAAGTCCTTTAACCTCTTTTCATAAGCTTGGTTTTTCATTACTGTAATTATTTTGACATTTCTCTGAACCTGTTTCAATTTAAGTTCATTAATGTAGGTAACGAAGATTGTAAATTACATTATATATGAGGTCTAAACTTTACTTTTTTGAGTGTTATGAATATAGAAGTGGTTTGATTCTTTTTTTCCAATCTGTGCTTTATGTTGCTTCCTAGAAGTGTGAGGCTTTTTCAAATGATTTGTTACACTTGTAGGTCAAACCCATCTCATAGGATTTGAGACAGAAGAGAAGTGGTGCTCTCAAATTGAACTAAAGGAGACCAAAGTTCACCTAAAGAAAAACACTCTAATGCAACATCAGAATAAATGGTTTAAGGACACTGTCAAAGAGAGAAATTTAAAGAACAGTTTTGACAAATATCTGTCAGGAAAGCTTTATTTTTAATTCATGTGCCTCTTAGTGTGAGAAGAGACTACAGGACCTTTTAAAGACCCTTTCATTGTTATGGCTCCATAGCAAAGTATATTTCTACGCCATCATAGTAGCAGTTTATGTGCTATATGGTTTATTACATACAGCAGCAAACATTATTCTTAAATTAATTCTATTTCAAAATACTTTTCTAAATCCTTGAGGACTAAGGTGAAAATATTTAAATTTATTCTGAAACATACACAGTGAGAGATGCTCAAAATTATTTTTCTCAGTTATCACAGAATACAATGTCATAGAAATCCTGAGGTGGAAGGGACCCACAATGATAACTGAATCACTGGATCCTGGTCCTGCTTAGGATAGCCCCAAATATAGTGTGCCATGTGTGCGAGAGCATTGTCCAAACACTTCCTGAGCTCTGTCAGGCTATCTGCTGTAACCACTTCTCTGGGAAACCTGTTTGAATGCCCAACCGTCCTTTGAGGGACAAACCTTGTCCTAATACCTCTCCTGACACAGCCACATGACATTTCCTTGGATCCTGTCATTTGTCACCAGAGAGATCAGTGTTTGCCTCTCTGCTTCCCCTCGCGAGGAATGGCCATAATGAGGTCTCCTCAGTTTCTTCTTCTTTAGGCTGGATGAGCCAAGGGACCTCAGTCACTTCTCATATGCCTTGCCCCCATTGCTGGACCATGAGAGATCCAGTTTGGAAAGGTCTGGAGGCAGCAATGTTTGTGCCCTGCTGTGGTCTCCTTGGGCTGCCTTTTCCACCCCGACTGTCCCTGGAGCTTTAGGATTTCTGGCTTTCTGGCTCTCTGGCTCTCTGAACCCTAACTCTAATCATAAAGGAAGCTTGGCACTGAGGCTGAGGTCCCCATCACTATGGGTGGCCCAAAATAAAAATGTGACAGAGAGCTATTTTGAGGCCCTGCTGTAATCCCCTTCACATGCCCTTTCCAAGCCCAGTGTCTCTGGAGATGTGGACTCTTTTGTTCTCTGCTCCCTAACTTTAACTGTAATGACAGCTTGGCACTGAGACTGACATCACAATCCCCATGGGTGGCCAAGATTATAAGAAGGAGCAATGTTGGCCCTGTTGTGATTGACTTTTTCAGCCTCACTGTCCCTGGAGCTTTAGGTTCTCTGTCTCTCTGAACTCTAACCATTATCATGAAGGTAACTTGGTGCTTCATCTGGGGATCTCATCACTGTGGGTGGCTCAGATTGTAAAAGTGTGGAGGCAGCAATGTTGGTGCCCTGACATGACCCCCTCAGAATATCTTTTCCAGCCCTGGTGTTCCTGTAGCTGTAGGCTTTGTAGGCAGGCACTTGATGGCTGTATTTTTCCATCCATCCATCCATCCATCCATCCACCCATGCATCCATCCTTCCATTCATCTCTTTGTTAATGTTATTTCTCCAGCGTTTATAATAAATGTAACCTAATGAGGCAGACAACCCCTTCCCTTGATCTATAGTCTCTGCCTATGTTCATATATCTTGGGAATTGCCAGGACATACCATGATAGATGTTCCTAAAAGCATCCCAGGCCTTTTTTACAGGGCAGCTCCATTTTTCCATTCTGTCTGGATTTTCTGAATGGCACTCAAGCATATTGACTGATCACCTCAGTTTAAGGTCAGCTGTGAATTTGATGACTCTGCTCTCCATTATTGCCTCTAGTTTGTTGATGAAGACTTTAAATGTAAGAGGAGCTGGGATGGACATCTTTGGTATGACTCTTGTTAGGAGCAGCTGGATAGAGTACAATCCATTACCATCTGGGTCCAACCATCAAAATACATTTTTGGTCATCTAATTGTTCACTCATGCACTATAACATCTTAATTTGTCCATAGTAATATTATGGGGGAAAAAGTCTACAATGTTACTGAAGTCAAGATATTGAACACACCCTCCTCTCTACCCCTCTACATATTTTATCATAAAATGCAATCAATTTGGTCAGGCACAATATACCTTTAGTAAATCCATGCTGTCTGCTCCTGGTCACTTCCACTTCCTTGGCTTGAAGCATACCCAAATCATTATTTTTCCAGGTGTGATAGTAAGATTGGCTAGCCTATAGTTGCTTAGATTGACCTTCTGGCCTCTTTTGAAGTGATTATGATGTTTTATTTTTTTCTTTTTGCAAGAAGTGTCTTCCAATTTCCACATTTTTTCAGACATAACGGAGAGTGATTTTACAAGGATCACAGGATCTTGCAAGGTGCAGTCTGTCAGGTCCCTTGGACTTTCAATTAATCCATGACTCACTCTTCATCCATTACTGCTTTCTTTCTTCCTTGAACTGTGCCTTCAGGCACAAATTTCATATAAGTCTTCTAATACTGTTGCTTCTAAAATACAATTCTTCTACAGAACATTTGTAGTCATGAAGTGTACCAAAATACTCAACCCAGCACAGGAGTCCCTACCTGAAAGTTCTCCAGAACTTAGTCACCAAAATACACCCTGTTAGCATCATAGCCACAAGATTAGAAGGTTTTTCTTGGTCATGAATCCTTTGTTTCCTTCAGGAGGAAGATTTTTACTTGCAGCATTTCATACTCTGGTGATCACAGCAACAAGTTCAATGCATTGAATTCTTAGTCAAGTATCTGGGATCTCTAATTTCTGTCTCAGTTTTCAAAGGCCCCAACTTTTTTCCAAGAAGTGTTCTGATAACAACTGAGGCTCCAAGCACATGGCAATGAAATAATTCTCATGATCTGTCTCTATTCTCAGTGAAAGAGATGGACATGTAACACAAGATAATGTCACCAAACTCCCACAAATTTTAGTTTCATAGACCCTTGGGAAGAAAGAAGGAACATAAATGAACAGTATGTCTTTTGGCTATCTGGGAAATTATATTACTATATAAATTGGATTTCTTCCAGTTGAGGCAAAAATAGAGTTTCATTAGCACATTTCCAGGACTAGACTTGTCTTGCCATGAACTTGCCATGTTCATTTCTCTTATGCCTTTGCTTTTACTTGTAAATGTTGGAGTATTGGCTCATGATATTCTTTTGTTAGAGCTGAAGTTAAAAAGGTTTAGAACATTTAAATGTCTTCTGTTTCACTCAGCAGCTCACCTCACTATTTCTCTTAATCTCTCTTAAAATTGTGCTGTGCTTGGGAAATATCCTATTGCTGTTTATATTCTGCTAGTTTTAACTCCTTAGGTTTTCTGAATTTGCAACTATATGCTTTTATTATTCTTTCATAGAGCATTTTATGTTACTGTTTTCACTTTTTCTATGATTGCCTTTTGGTCTTCAGATTATCAAACAATTTTTTCATTCTACAACATTTTTTATGACCTCCTAAGCTTACTTTTCCTTAGTATGCAAACAGTTTACCTGAAAGCTTTTGATGTTATAGATTTTTGAGAAGTAATACTTATTCTACACTTTTTCCTTCATATCATTTTCTACACAAACAAGTTCTCAGGCTTGTTAAATTCCTCTTTATTGAAGTACAAGATATGGTTTTGCTTTACTTTCTTCAGAATGGTGAAGGTCAATCCCATTTTCTTGCCTTGCCTTAAAATTTTAAATTATTATGCAGAATTAACTAAAAAAAACCCCTCCAAACCTGTGAGCTGATTACGATAATTTTTGCAATAAAAAATTCATCTATAAAGCATTCCCCAAATTCACTTGAGACTCTAAATGCTGTCATAGTACTTTTTGAACATGTGGTTCTGTAGAAGATAGTTAAGTCTTCACTCTGGATTGCTTTTCCATTAACAGTTGGTGACTCTCTTCTGCTAAACTTGACTTCAATATTTTCATTTAACTTCCAAATTTTCCAAATGAACTACCAAGTTGGTTCAAAACCAGAAAGTTAGGAATCTTGGTTGGAATTTCTACCACTGATTCCCTATAGTTCCTGCTGCATTTCCTGGGTTTGTATTTTCTTTTCCTCCATGCTGGGAGAGTTCATACTAGACAATTTACTGTCACAAACAGACAAAATATGTATCGAATATAACAAAATGCATATAGCAGCTACAAAACATTCCTCAGCATTCTGGAAAGCACTCCGTGTTACCATGTACAGAGTAAAACACATTACCAGAAGATTTCCAAGTACTACTAAAAAGCTCTTTGCAGGAATTTACAGCTATGTACTATTTTAGAGTGAGTGGCTTTTCAAACACCACCACAGTTACTCCTTGTTAGGGTCACTAAAGCTTTCAGATTTTTTTGCATTCTCTCTATTTAAAAATACATTGCTCACATATTTTATCTTTACAGAGAATGTCAATATTTCAAATTTTTGCACTGTAGATTTATTGTTAGTGATCTATTAAAGATGAAAGAGAACTGATTAATGTATCTAAACACGATTCTTGTTCAATTTTAAATACCTGTAGGACATGATTCCTTATGCTTTCATCTATCATTCTAGGGTGGCAGACGTTCACTGAGATGTATCTGCCAGGCCAGTAGAAGCACCTGAGGTAGTGTAGTGAATCTAGGATGGGCCTACATGCCAACTCTTAAGCAACCAAGTTGCTGTAATTTTTTTCAGGCTATCATCTGACTCATCTTTTATCTAAAATGTATTGCTTATAGATCAAGCTTAATTTAAAAATCTTCCAATTATCTTTCAAATTTATGTCACTTTCTGTCTTTTTCCTTCATTTCTTTCAGTTCCACTTATCTGAGTTTGTAAAAGGTTTTTGCTATATTGAGGTTTAACTTCAGTGCCCTTAGACATGCGAACACAGGAATTGTTCCATGGATTTGAAAGTACTGGAAAGAGATTAATTCAGAGGAACCTGTAAATTTGGCCACTTTCCTTCATCCATCTCCTTTTAATTGCTCCCACATATTCAACTGTTGGATGTGAATTTGCAAGTAGGTATGACTCTACCTAATTCCTTTGGATTTGTAATTAATAAACCTGCTTATATCTCCACAGCTTCCTGGGGCAATAAATAATGAAAATTCACTATCGATTGGGAAGAAAAAAATTCTTTTGTGGATTTGTTCTGAACTGGTGTCTCACAAGTTCCAGTAAGAGTGATAAGTTTTGTCATTGTATGTTTTGATACATTATGAATCTTATTCTTCTGTCCAAATTTTAGAATATCAGATAAGTTTTTGTCTCTTGAAGCAGTGCCTCCATCCCCTTGTTTGCTGTTCTACACTTTCTATAACTCCACTCTACTCAATTTCATCCCTCTTGAGTTGCCTAGGCCTAAACTGTTCAGAGTACCCAAGAAAAAGTCCAACAAGCTCTTTTAAGGTGATAAATTGAGGCCCTGTCTTCTGCTGTCTCTTTCCTCTGATTCACATATTTTGATACCTTTCCTTGCTGGTGTGCACATTTAGGCAGTTAACCCTCGGAATCCCCTACCTGAGCTGTAACTACCAGGCATAACAGACAAGTGACACTTTGGAAACCACACTTTGTAGTAGGGATACATGTCAGATTTGAACTATGCATAGGGAAAAAGCTTGGTGTTAGGTTATTAACAGAGTTTAAACAACGAGCTTTAAATATTCTTAGGACAGGTGAACAGGTATGTTGCTACTTCGGAGTTTTATTTCCTGATGCTTTCCAGAGACAACATATGTTGACCTGTTTGCTCAAACCTAATTTCAAGGGGAAGAAACATACAGACATGTGGGAAGAGATGAGTACTGGGAAATGTTTAAGAGTCTGAATATGCATTCTGGTAGGTGTGTAAATGTGTGATGGTCAAATGAGGATAATTTAAGGTTTACGAGGATCTACTATTAAAACTTTAATGAAATGAGTCTGGAAAGTTCATGCATCATTAAGGACATCTGTCATAGGGTGTGCATGTGAAATTCTTGCTAACTTGCACGCTGGAAATACATTGTCAATGTGTTCCAGAAAGAAAAATGAGACTAAAACCAAGTGAAATGTGAGGCAAAGACAGAAAAGGACCCTTTTGTATTAATATCTTCAGACTTACATGTGGATAATTGGTACTTTGGCAAAGAAATGTGTACTTACCATAGATTCATTCCCTGGTGATCTAATTTTCAGGTGAGTAGAAGTTTTTGCTTTTATTAATTTTCTGTGGTATGGGAGAATAGCGACCACTTCAGCTAAAAAATAAATTATGGAATATTATTATGTCAGGTAATTATTTTTATTTTTTATTTTGCACAACCAAATTAACAATGGATGTAGTAAAAACTAATGGCTATTTTTATACCTTCAGAAAATGTTCATTAAAATGAATTTTTTGCAGAAAATTTCTCCATCTGGAAAACCTTCTAATAAAAGTTTTGGTTACAAAACCACTGACTACTTCTAGTACAGTGGACATGAGCCAGCAATATGTGCTTGCAGATCATAGAAGCAGTGTGACTAGGAGGGTGAGGGAAGTGGTTGTAAAGATAGCCTGAGAAAGCTGGCATAGCTCAGGAAAGCTGGAAGAAGAGAAGGCTTTAGGGAGACCTTAATGTTGTCTTTCAATATGTAAGAGTCTTACAAAAAAGACAGAGATACTGAGGCCTGTAGAGACAGGATAAGGGGCAATGGTTTTAAACTGACTGAATGCAGATTTAGTTTGGATGTAAGGAAGAAATTTTGTTTACTATAAGGTTGGTGGGACACTAGAACACGAGAAGTCATGGAAACACCATTGAAAATGTTCAGTCATGTAGGAAGGGGCTTTGAAGAGCCTGATCCAGTGGAAGATGCCTTTGTCTATGAAATGAGGGTTGGACTAGCTGATCTTTGAAGGTTCCTTCTAACTCAAACCATTCTATAAGGCACATATTAGAAAGGGTTTGAGTAGGAAATCTTGAGCAGATCTTTGGGAAAACTAGTGGGACTTTAAAATTAAAACATTTCAAACTTGCTGAAGCAATGATAACTGAAATTGTTAAGAGAGTTCAAGTGATCACATAAGCTGTCATTTTCTGGGTTGCAAAACTTGCATGTTCCTTGCAAATTAATGTATATTTCAGAACAGATTGAGAGCAACCTTGCTGAGAATGATTTGGGAGTTCTGGCAGATGACAGGCTGGACAAGAGCTGGAAATGTGCACTCACAGCCCAGAAAGCCAATTGTATCCTGGGCTGCATCCAAAGCAGCATGGCCAGAAGGGCAAGAGGGGATTCTGCCCCTCTACTCTCCTTTGGTCTGAGCCCACCTTGAGTACTGCAACCTGCTCTGGGGTACCCAGCACAGGAAGGACATCAGTCTGTTGGAGTAAGTCCAGAGCAAGCCTGCAAGATGATTAGAGGGATGAAGCATCTATTCTAGGAGGAAAAGAAGAAATAATTGATATTGATCATCCTAGAGAAGAGAAGGCCTTGGGATGAACTAATTGTGACCTTCAGCAAAGTACGCGAGGGAAGCCTACAAGAATCATAGAATGGTTTGGGTTGAAAGGAGACTTTGAAGATCATCTAGTTCCAACACTCCTGCCATGGGCAGGGATACCTTTCCTAGACCAAGTTGCTCAAAGCCTCCTCCCAACTTGGCCTTGAAGACCTCCAGGGATGGGCCATCTCCAGCTTTCTTGGGCAACCATTGTTCCAATGTCTAACTATCTTCAATGCAAAGAATTTTTTTCCTAGTATCTTATCTGAACCTATTCTCTCTCAATTTAAACCCATTCACCCTTGTCCTGTCACCTTGTCCACTGGTAAATAGTCTCCACCTTTCCAGAACAGAGAAGCTTCAGGGTAACCAAGTTGTGGCTTTCCAGAAGGGAACATGGAGGAAAGGTGGGGCACCACAGGGGGGGTTGGCACTGGATGATCTTTAAGGTTCCTTCCAACCCAAACCACTCCCATGGATCATAGAATCCAATTAACAGGATTCTGTGATCTGGTGCTGGCAAAATATAGAACTTACAAAGTCAGGAGATCTGATGTATGAAATATAGAATTACTGAAGTTTAGAGTTCAAAGGTAGGCTTGTGATCAAACTAGATTAACAGAGGCAACCTTTTAGTATAAAAGTAAAAGAATCATCTAATGAATTTAGACTTAATGAATTAATGTCCTTTCATAGGGTGCCAGCCAGAAATGAAGAGACAAGTAAGCTCATGCCAAATTAACTGTCTATTTCCTCTGTGATAGGGAAATGAAAATTATTCACTTTTAGTAAAATGAAAACTGAGGATAACCAAAAGTTATTTTGGTTTTTGTTTGCTTGCTTGTTTTGTAATATATTTAGATAACTATCCCTCTTCATTGCTGAAAGAAAAACTCCTATATCCAAATCAGAAAAAAATCATTTATGTGAACAGAAGGAAAATTATGCAAAAATTCCAACATAACTTGAAGAATCTACAAAGAAATAAATTATGGACAAACAGAAGAATTGTCCAAGACCAAAGAAAAACTAAGTTGCTTGGTTTTTAAAATCATGCAATATTCTCTGAGATGGTTTTGAACAGTATAGAATGGATGATGAAGACAGGCTGCTGTATAGTTTCATCAGATATGGAACCAGAATACAAATGGACTGCACAACCAAATTTATAACCATGAAACTTGCCTTAAGTTATGTCTATTGTATGTAATAAATACTAGTTTCTGGCTGTGAAATCAAGGAATATGGACTTGTTTACAACAACACTCTGTTCCTTTGGTGGTAGACATAGAATTGGTCTAGACATATTCCCTGTATTCTGACTGTCCCTAAAGTTGAAAGTATGGAGTAGTTGCAAACTAAATTTTACCATTTTTCTTGTGTTTGTTTCTTTCTCCACACAATTTTAATTTGGAAGTATGAAACTGGTGTTCTAACTTACACAAGTGTCACCTACACTTATCATGGCAAATGGGAAGTGTCACTGAAGATGAAAAGACGTGGAGAACATTTTCATGACCCAAGTATGACTCACAATTGGTTGCTGCATGTAGAGAAATGGCCACAGATAACATTTTTTTAAGTGTGGCCTCATGATCTTAGTGCCTTCACAAATGCCACATCACTTGCTCTAACTTCTTTTCACCCTCACGGTTCATATTTTCTCCTGGCATCCAAAAAGCCAGGACTAACACCAGTGAGATTCATACATACTGGCTAAGTATAAATGAGAGAAGAATAAGAGTTATTTTGTACTTTTGTGTCTGCAATGAAATGGTTTAAGAAAAAAAATAGGTGCTATTTTCACTTTGTTCTCTGAGGCATTTTTTGTATTCAAGTCAGGACAGAAGTAGTTACTGGCAAAAAATATCCAGTCTGGATAATTTTACTCAGGTTACTTTTACTAATATTACCATTATGTAGGAAGAACTACTTCAGTCTTTGAAAATTTATAGGCCTCTAAAAATCTGGTGTACTTATTTGTTGGTGATGGATTCTCTGAATCAGGGGGTGGAGCACAATCAGAGTAAGAAGCCAGTTCAAGTAGCATTGGGAAATATGAGTGTTTTTTGAGTTTAAAGGAAATTTTGGAGCACTACATAGGCAGCAAATTTAGAGGTCTACAGCAACATTAGCAACTAAAGGTGATCTGATGTTGGCAGTAATAGCACGACAACCTGTGAGACTCCATGGAAATCTGTTTTGCATTAGCCATCCCTTTGCACCTTGTGGATATGTGGTGTCACTGTTATCGTAACAAATGACACAGACTCCAAGGGCTGGGTTTGCAGACATTCCACCTTTACTACAAATTCTCCTTTTATACTCTGTTCTGATCCAGCTGGACCAGATTGGTCAATTAATCAATACATTTCACCTGGTTGGCTAGCTAGCTCAACGTCCTTCTTATAAACAATCTTTTGGAGAACAAGAAAACAGAAAGTAGGAAAAACAGCACCTGCAGGTTGTTTATACTAACAAGTTATCATTGTTTGGGTTAAGACTGCTTAGAGTCTTAACGAGCCGATCCTGGGAAAACTTAGTTTTCTCACTCTCTAACCAGGCTGTGGCAACCACAACGTGGTATGTATCTAGCCCTGGGCACTGTTGTAGATTTCACTGCTAGTAAATCTGCAGTTATTACACGTGATGTTAGAACCTTAATGGATCCAACATCATCAAATACCACTCCAGAACTTGTCATTCCCTTTTTGTGCTGCACCATTCAGAAATGCAGATTACCCCAATGAGGAGATAACAAAAATTATACCGGATAAGGAAATACTGCAATAAACCCTACAGAACTCTGGACAAAGTTCTACAAGTCAAGAGACATAGCCATTTTGATTATGCAGATGAGGAAGGGAAGGGGATTACCCAAATCAATAAATTTGCTGCCAACCTTAGCTCTTTATTTACTAATAGGAAAGGATGAAGAACAGTTGTAGGAAGAAGTAGAATCCTTAAAATATAATCAATATTAGAATTTACTTGGTTTGATAAAGACTAATTTATCTCACTTTATTATAAGTAATAAATAAATTTCCCAAAATATCTGTATCCAGTGCCATTGAAGCCACTCTGCTATGTGTGAGGCAGCAGCATCTGACTGTTAAACATGACAAAGCAACTACCCTGCCCCTCTGAGGCAGCAGCTGAAGGTCAGCAGGCAAGGGCACCAGAACTAATACTAGATTAATTATATTTCTGCAGCTAAATTGTGCAATAGGAAGAAATGGATGAGGCTAATACACTTATAATGTAGGTGTCAGTATGTGATTAAGTATTACATGAGCTAGATGTCTGCATTGTTATTGAGGATCTACTCAGTGTAGTAATATACTAACTCAGTCCCTTTCAGGTATGCACCTCTTGCCATTTGAAGCAGCACCCAAGGTTGTCCAAGGCACCTGTCCAGAGACAGCAGAAATAGCAAGGCAGGTAATTAGACACCTGGTAGCTTGCAGCCAAAAGGCTGTCCTAAAGACAAGCATTCCATTCACACAAGTGAGGCATGCAGACTGGAGTCTGAAGATCTTCACTGCTGAATGAATACATCTTACACATTTCTGGGAGTATTTCTGTCCATATAGATATAACCCAAGCCTAGGGTTCAAGAAGCACAAATATTCTTTTTATAGTCTTAAATGAGAGAAATGGAGACTAAAAAATATTGGTTTTCTAGATTTTATTGAAATTACAAGGGAAAAAGTCTGGAAATGTGTAAGTGTGAGAAAATCTGATGCAAATAATTTTGAAATTAAAGAATTCTTAATCCTTATAAAGGAATGAAAACAAGAGTAAACTGATGACAATGGACAAAAAATTGGGATGCAAGGTCCCCTAGAAAAAAGTCTAAGAAATTAGGTATTTTAGAGAGCCAATGATTCCTTGAAAAGCAATATTAGGAACAGAAAGACAAAGAATTGCTGTGAAGAAGAATGATCGGAAATATAATAAGATTAAAAAGAGTTAAGTGTTGGATCTTGCATGACCTGAAACGATAAAAAAAAAAGTTGACAAAAATTAGGTAGTAGGCTAAATTACTAAAGGAATAAAATTGCTAAATAGAAGTAATGAAAGGCTAATAATTGCTAATTGAACAGTAACAAAATGTTAGCAAAATCAGAAAGACTGAGGCACAAAATGAGGTATCTCCAGCCAAGGACAGCATAAAGGAACCAAAAGGGCATTCTTAGTGTATTTGAAGAAAAAAATCGCGAGAGACAGTTCATTACCCACTGAAGATGAAAAGCAATTGAAGCTTATTCTGAGTGGCCAAAAGGTTGAGTGAGTTTTTACTTTTCCTGAGGTAACTTTCAGATGTGATCAGATAGCTAAGACAGTGAGGAGTCTGAGCCATATATGCAAAACCTATTGGTACAAAAGTGCTCTGGTAAGTTAAAGACCACAAATCAGCTCAATATTACTAAATCACCCTTGAGTACTAGGAGTACTAAATAAAATAATTACAGTTATCGGTTGCAGAAGCATACTTTAGATTAAACTCCTAAAAGGATATAAAAATAGGGGTAGCCAGAGTAGTTACTGCTTACATGTCATCAGGCTCTTTCTAACACAAAACAATCTAATGGTTACAGTAATTTGGAGCATCAGCAATATCATGCTGTTGTGTAGAAACAAATATCACCTGATTCACACATGTACCAATACAAATATTATTGAAAAATGTATGCTATACCATGACTGGACTGAATACCTGAAGAAGCTTAATGGTCAACTCTGTTTGCATAGCCTAGTTCTTTGTAGTGGGGGGGGGGGACTGCGGATGTGGCTTCTGTGAGAAGGTCCTAGAACCTTCTGCCACATCCAACAGAGCTAATTCCTGATGGCTCTGAAGATGGATATGCCCCTGGCCAAGGCTGGGCCAATTAGAGATGTTGGTAACATCTCTGTGATAACATTTTTAAGAAGAAATCAAAATGAAGTTCGGTGCGCAGTTTTAATTCTAGTCAGAGAAGAGGAGGAGGTGAGAACTTGCAAGGGAAGCAGCATGGCGACACCAAGGTCAGGGGAGAAGGAGGGGGAGAAGCTGCTCCAGGTGCCAGAGCTGAGATTCCTCTGCAGGCTGTGGTGAGACCATGGTGAAGCAGCTGTGCACCTGCAGCCCCTGGGGATCCATGGGGGATGCAGAGATCCACCCACAGCCCGTGGAGATCCACGGGGGATGCAGAGANGGGGGATGCAGAGATCCACCCACAGTCCGTGGGGATCCACGGGGGATGCAGAGATCCACCCACAGCCCGTGGAGATCCACGGGGGATGCAGAGATCCACCCACAGCCCGTGGGGGAGGTGCCCATGATGGTGCAGGTGGATGCCTGGAGGAGGCTGTGATTCAGTGGGAGACCCAGGGGACAGAGGGCCCTGCTTCCAGGCTGGAGCAGCCTGTCCTGCAAGGACTGCACTCTGTGGAAGAGCGACCCACACCACAGCAGTTTTGGGAGGACTCTTTGCCTGTGGGGGGGACTCGTGTTTAAAGTTTGCAGGGAGCTGCTGCTTGTGAGATGGAGCCACATTGGAGAAGTTTGCCATGGGAAGAGACCCCATGGCTCAGCAGGGACAGGACTCCTCTTCCTGGGCAGCGAGAGAAACCACAGGTGATGAACTGACCTGCAAGCCTCAGCTCCCTGTCTCCCTGTGCTGCTGGTGAGAGAGAGGGGTTGAGTTGGAAGGTGTTTTTAAGGGTTTTTTTACTTCTCATTATCCTGCTCTGATTTTGTTAGAAATAAATTCATTTAGTATCTCTAAGTTGAGCCTGTTGTGCCCATGATGGTATTTAGTGAATGATCTCTCTCCCAGACCTTAACTCATGAAGCCTTTGCTATATTTTCTCTCCTCTGTCAAGCTGCAGAGGAGTGATCAAGAGGTGTTTGTGGGTGTCTGGCATCTGGACAGGGTCAAACCATGACACAACAATTTGAAACCTCCAGGAAAACAAAAAGAATGATCAACAGAAATTTAGGAAGCCAAAGACCAAAATAAGAAGTAATAAGTTTAAATGAACAGAAGGGGTGTTAAAATAACAGGAGTGAATTACTTTTCATGTTCAAAGTAGATAGAAGTAGCTGTTGAAACCAATCACTCCAAGACATATTTAGTTTTGACATTTTAGTAAAACCTCCTAATCAAAACTAATTAATCAGCAAATTACCTAATCCAGTGATGTAGTAAAGCATTTTACAGGAAACATATACATATACAATAAAATGGAATAAATAAATATCTCTTGGGAATATGCAAATATAGTTGGCAGTGAATTTAGAGTCATGGCTGGATCCTGGAATTCCTTCATGCATTGTTTTGCATTCATTGTGTCTGCAAAGTAGATATGAGGCTCAGTTCACCTGAAGTAATTGAGTGGAACAAGATTTACTGAAGCAATGTTACAGAGATGAATTTTATGTTGGTAAATTTCTTTGACACCTCAGATGAAAACTGCTGCGTAAGGGAAAAATATTATATTGTATTACAAACTTCATGCATCACAGATATTTTGGGAGAAAAGTGTAAATAAGGTCATCAGACTGATAATATTTGCAGACCTTTCTCCACTCTGTCAACCTTATTTAGAATTCACTCAATGTGTGCATTTGGAACTGCTGAGTTTCAAGAACTGTTCAAGATAATCTTGTTGCTCCACAGTGTTTGTTGCACTGTATTTTTGTTAACTATTTTTGAAGAAAATGACAAAGTTTTGTCTATTTGCATGGCAGTTTTTCCACTGAGTATTAGTAACTTCCAAAAATGGTTTAAAACAAAAAGAATATAACAAATAACATCAAGGATAAAAAAATGTATATTTAGTTTTCTTATAACTTCTGAGTTGATCAAAACTATGTGGAGTAGATAATAATCTTTTTCAGAATTTTTTTTGATAGTGTAGAATTATGAATAGTATTGAAAGAGAAAGCTTACTTGAGGATATTATTCTAATGGAGAAATTTCTCTTAGATGTTCCTTTTACACAGTCTTATAAAAAGAAAGAAGGCAATTTCTGTTATTTTAATAAAATTGTTACCTATTTGCAATGTTTTTATTTTCAAATTGGACATTCAATAGTATAAATCCAGTATAAACAGTAGCTGACGGAAAAATAAGTTACTGTGTCCTCAGAGAAGTAATGCAATAAGGACACAATGACAATAAGATGCTTTTTATGAAATCTGTCTTCATAGTTACAGACCATATATGATCCTTTAGTAACATCTCTACAAATTACATTTTTTTTTATCAAAGAACAAATGCTACTATTTGAGTTCTCAACCAAAAGACTATATTTTCTTTATATAAATGTTGTTGATGAATCTTAACACAATTCATCAGCTACTTGGACCTATGATGGTAATTTTCTGATCTATTTATGCATAATTCCATGAAAGATAATGTCATACCATAAAGAAGTCACATTATACATAGTGGTAAATACTTTCTTTTTAAAATCAAAATGCCTTAATGTCTGCGTTGACCCTGGGTGCCAGATACCCAGCAAAGTTTCTCTCCAAAGTATCACTCCACTCTACAACAAGACAGGGGAGAGAAAATGTAATTAAAGATTTATGAGTCAAGATAGGGACTGGGAGAGATCATTCACCAAGCACAGTCCGGGGAAAAACAGACTCAACTTGGGGACATATCTGCATTTATTACCAATCAAAATCAGAGCAGGATAATAAGAAGTAAAATAAATAATAAAAACACCTTACACCCCATCCATTCTTCCTTCCCAGGCTCTATCTTCTTCACTCAGTGGCACGGGGAGACAGGGAACGGGCTTTATGGTCCATTTGTCACAGGCTGTTTCTGCTGCTGCTCAGGGAGAAGAACCCTTCCCCTGATCCAACGTGGAGTCCCTCCCATGGAAGACAGTTCTCCATGAACTTCAGCATGGCCCCTTCCCATGGGCTGCAGTTCTTCACCATCTGCTCCAACATGGATCTTTTCCAAGGGGTGCAGTCCTTCAAGGACAGGCTGCTCCAGCGTGGGTCTCCCAAAGGGTCACAAGGGTAACCAGGAAAGCTGCTCCTGCTTCAGATCCTCTCTCCAATGGTCTGTGGGTCCTGCCAGGAGGTTCCTGCACAGGCTTTGAACAGGGTCAGAGCCTTCCTTCAGGCACCCACCTGCTGCAGTGTGGGTCTCCTCCATGGGCTGCAGGTGGATCTCTGCACACCTGTGGTGCTCCATGGGCTGCAGGGGCACACCTTCCCTCAAAACAAGGCCCATTTCCTATGAAACACAATCTGTTTTCATCTGAGCCAAACCTCTGTGCTGTTTCTACTCTTGCCAGCACCCTTACTCTCTGATTTGTCATACAAAGTGGTTTCCACACAGACCTTTCTGTTGAATGATGATTTGCTGTTTGAACCTTTACATTCTGCTTTCAAAGACAAGGAAACTGTTGTGGCAGATTTTTATGTTTATTGAATTTTCTTGTTTTGATGTCCTGTTACAATGTTCAGGGGTTTTAGATTTACTTTGTATAAACCCTTTATTGTGATTATCTACTTTTCTCTGATTTAGTCACCTGTAAAAGGCATTTGTTGCCTTATAAAAATTTTGAGATTCAGTTTCTTGGAACTCAGGATAACTAAGTGTAGACATGAGTACTACATAGGTTCTGGGCCTTGCTGAAAGTGTATATGTACTATCTATGCATTCAGAAAGTCAGAATCCATTTAGAAAAATTTCTTGGATAGTGGACTGGGGGTTTGGGATGTGTACTTTCTACATGAAAATATTTTATTTCCATATTTTAATTGCTACAATGTTCTGGCTCATGTCACAATGCTCTGATCATTTATGAGACCTGATTAAAATAATGTCTACTCTACCATGTTTAGACTGCCAAAATCCTGTTTTCAAATGGTATGGAAATTCCTCTATTGTTTTAAATGCATATATTTATTTATTAATTACATATTTATTTATAGAAAATCTATATTTAAAAAAAATTGCCTTTCAATTTGAGGTAGGCATCTTACAATTAAGTTTGTATTATCTGTGGCTAGAGGCAAACAACATCCCTAAGATCTCAGTATTAGTTGTACTGAGATACTTTTCCAGTCATAATGTGTATATTATCTCATACACAAAACTGAATGCCAAAGAATCAGTTTTCAACAATCACTATGAATTATTTTTGTTTTGCTATTTATTATATTCATTTTTCTGGTCCTAATGTTCTTGAAACTGTAAAAAGGATATATTGTTTCAAATTAAAATGTCTTTGAATACCTTTTTTTTTGCTTTTACCACACCGTGAACTTCTAAGACACAATGGAACATAATACAATAATTTTTCTCTCTTCTTCATATATTAAGATTTTGTATTGGAGTTGCAAATGGTGCTTTTAATAGAGCTAATTTGCATAAAAACAGTACAGTACAATTAGATTTGTTTTAAATGGGGAGTTACTGAAACTTTTATTTTATATTAGATGTGAAACATTTGACACTATCATCAAAACCTCTGCTCATTATCATCATGAATAACAGTCTTTTTTTTAGTTCTTTTTTTAGGATAACTTTTTATGCCAGCAGTGATTTGGCAAAGAATTTTTAAAATCTCTCAGACTCTCAAGATCATATCTTCTGTCTCAGTAAGTATTGTAAATAGTGCAATATCTCAGTTTGCAATTGTAATAATACATTGAAATTTAAGGTCAGCTTGGATTTGAAACATTTAACATACAGTATAAAAATAAGTTGTTTGCTTAGAGTTCTTTACAGGTACTTTTCAATATAGTTTTTAATTGCCCAGACCTGTCCTTTTGTTTCACGTTTTTGAAGGATGGGATTGTGTTAACTTTCAGGACTAAATTGTGTTGTTGAAACATATAAAAATAAGGAAAGCATTGATTTGCATCACTACAGGTATTTTCAAGATTCAACCATTCAAAAAAAGAAAAAAAACCCAATCCTTCTCTTAAGTTAAACATAGATAAAACATGGGAGAATAATTTAATTTGCAAAAAAGTATTTTTAAAATAGTCTCACAGGTATACATAAGATGAACAGCTTATTTTTTTTTCTTAAAATAGTGCTTTGATTAGAACTACTAGAGAACTACTGAAAAAATAAATAACAGTCTCTGGTTTTATTTTCTTTCTTTTACATCAAAAACCTAGTACAATGATGTCACAAGCTCTTCCATGACACGCATATGTTAGAGTCTCTAAAAGGCATAATAAAGATGATCTGTAAGGAAAAATTATAAAGGAGAAAATAGCTGAGAGGATTCTCAGAGAAAATGATCTTGAGGGCCCTATCAGAGATAGCTGATCATTCCAGTGGTAAGGAAAGGGTGATATCAGACTGGGAAAAAAAGGCTAAATAGACATGAGTGTGAGATAAGCAACAGACAACAGGCAACTGAATTGTCTCATGGCTGAATTGTGCTCTAAAGTCAATAAGTGTATTCATTAGCTATCCTTTGACTTTGTAAGGCACTTGGACACACTCACATGTAAACATCCAAACTTAGGTGTGTTTATCTTCCGCTGAAAGTTTAGCTTTTCTGCTAGTAACTACACTTAGTATTGCAACAGAACATGAAATCTCTTAGCTACAACTTAACAGGCTACATTTTTCTTATGCCTTTAATCATAGCAGTTTAGAGGAGGCAACAAAGCAGATTCATAGGAAAAAATGAAAATATCGTCCCACTCTTAAACTCACTTTTATACATTGCAGTGTATAAGTGAAAAAACAGTCTCTTTGGTTCTCCACTTTGGGATGTCACCAATTGGTTTTGAAAATGCATGATGTGCAGTAAGAAAATTTCTAAATTCTCAGGATTCTCTTATGAACAGAGAAAACATTTTCCCACCCATTTCTTTTGGAGTGATCAGCTGTTTATCATGTAGTAAAACAAATCAGTGATGTTTTCAGGAATTTGGGTGTTTTTAATCCTAAATCCTCAATTACAAGAATGACAACTTCATAATCTCCCCAGAGAAGAATAGGAGCTTATTAAAAAACAGGTTCTAGAGGGCAGAAAAGAATATTTTTCATTGGAAATGCCTAAAGGTCTAATTTATATACAAATGCAAATCAGTAGCCCCATTGAAGTGCATGTATGCTAATGCACACAGCACAGGTAACAAACAAGAGGAGGTGGAAGCCATGGTGCAACAGTGGAGCTGTGATGTTGTCGCCACCACAGAAACGTGGTGGGACAACTCACATGGCTGGAGCACTGCACTGGATGGCTGCAAGCTCTTCAGGAGAGACAGGAAAGGGAGAAGAGGTGGAGGGGTGGCCCTTTATATTAGGAAGGCTTTTGATGCCATGGGTATTGCAACCAATGAAGATGAAGTTGAATGCCCACGGGTAAGAATTAAGGGGAAGGCCAACAAGGCTGACATCCTACTGGGAGGATGATATCCTACTACATCACCCGACCAGGAAGAAGAGGTGGACAACTTACTCTGTAAGCAGCTGGAGAATGTTTCAGGATCACCAACCCTTGTTCTTGTAGCTGACTTCAACATACCAGACGTCTGCTGGGAACTTAATAAATGAACTTAAATGAGGACATCTACTCCTCATTTAGAGAAAAGAGGCAGTCCAGGAAGTTCTTAGAGTGTGTGGAGGACAAATTTTTGTCACAGCTGGTGGCTGAGCCCACCAGGGGAGGGACAATGTTAGACCTGTTGTTTGCAAATACAGACAGGTTGGCGGGAGATATGGTGGTTGGAGGCT
>VWZV01002654.1:0-16177 GCA_013397155.1 Irena cyanogastra | reverse complement strand
TTTTTTTTTTTTTTCTGCTGGTGCGATAGTGCCACTGCGCCGGGCCGTGGTGGTCTTTCGGCCGCCGCGGTCGGTTGTTATGGCCACGCTGACCATATCTTTTCACTGTCGGGGTTCTTTTCAGGCATTCGATTTGCTGAGAACCATCCGATAAACGTAAGAACTTCTCGGTTTTATATACCATGAAGCATGAGGAAAATCATGCTTAAGTATTCACCTAAACCCAGAAGGAAACGCTTGTTTTTCTCAAAGCTGGCTACATCTGACTCTCAGAGGATTTTATCGGTGGTGAATCTGCATAGGTCTTTTTCAGCAATGAACTGAAGACCCTTTATTTTCTATCCTACTGTGTCCAGTGTTTGCTTCCTATTCACCCTTTATTTTCTTTCTCTAGTGTTTGTTTCACATTAAATTCCAGACATCCTTGTGATATACAAAAAGCATTTTATTTCTATTAGGTAATTACTTCTAACTGGACTCTAATTATTAACATATGCCAAATGCACAACAAAAATGGCTGTGCCAGCCTGTTCCTGTACCCCCATGTTTTCAAAGGCTTGACAGAATTCTGAGTGGATATTCTTTTTTTCATGTAATATGTTTTCCTTTCACAAGGGTATGTTGCAAGTGATGACATTTCTCCTTGTTATTTTGGTAGAACTGCATGACTCTGAAAATCAGTCATTATGACTTTTCAATCCATGCCTCATTTCTGTTGGCTATGCCTGCAGTCCTCCATTTTCAGTTCAGGACCCACTGGGTCTATGCAATTAACATAATTCCAACACGGAGAATTGTCTGTGCTCATCACGGCCAAATGCATACATCATTACCCACACAGAGACAGAGGAAAGTCCTTGAAAGGGAAGGGTTTGGAAAGACCTCTGTGAACTCTGGCAACCCTTTTTCTCATTGACTCTGGCATTTTTTCTGCTTTACTTACCCTGCTGGAGTCACTGTGAGTCTGAAAAAATGTCAGAGTCTAAAAATATAATGGTGAAGTAATTGTTTCACAGCATCTTTCAGCTCAGATATTTTATATAAGAATGTCTCAGCCTGGCCCTGAGGGCCTATGATTCCTTTTTATCTCTTCCTTTCTAAGACTTGCATTCCCTCTGTTTCACGTGTATTATCTTCACGTCTGCAGCTACAGGGAAGGGCATTCAGCTCTCTCTCTTCGCTGGTGAGCATTTTGTGCCGTTTCATGCATGTTTTCCAGCAGCATTTTGTAACACAGGCACACACTGAGGACAGCTAACCATGAATTAATGAAATTCTCCACTACAACAGGGATCCAGTCCATGTAGTATACAAGTCCATCACTCGTTTGTCCATCTACCACTCCCACTCACCTATTCCTCAACCTTTTGATTTGTAATGCTTAAGCAAATCCAAAAACATGTGAAATATTTTGTCTATAGAAAGCAACTGCTATACACACAGAAGAAAACTCCATTTGTGGCTCCCTAATTCATCCCTGTCCTGATACCCCTCTGACTCAGTGAGTCTCTGGCCTACAAAGCATAAAAATCTAAAGGACCACTTTGATGAGATTATCAGCTATTGCTCTTACCATTTTTATTTACTAGCCTCTTTCACAGTTGGGATATTGGTCCAGAAAGAAGTTTCCTGTTAATTACTCACTTCTTCAAGCGTTATAATTATGTCTCCAGCATGAAATTCAAAGAGAGCAGAATCTCAAGGCTGTCCTGCTCAAAACACCCATTAATTTCTCCCCACTCTTGGATCCCTGCTGATATTACTAACTTAAGAAACAAGTTCTACTACTACACTGTGTATTCTTCTGACCTCTCCCAGACTTACAGCTCCTGTGTTCCCAATACTAGCCTAACAGAGCTTGTGCATCCCACAAGTTTGAAACTAGATGATCCTGCTACCCAAGGAGAAGGTAAAAAAAACAAAACAAAACAAAAAAACCCCACAACCCAAAAGATTCAAACAAAACCACAAATTAAAGCTAAGACCATTCATCATGTAGGCACAATAAGCACATGTGGTAAAACAGAAATTAAAAAAAATCTACACCAAAACAGACTTGAAGATTAAGAACCCATTTTATTCATTAGTGTCAAATGCAAAAATTCCTGTCTTCATCCACTGATGTGGCTGACAGTGATAACCCTTGAAAGCCTTTCTATGTATTCAAGCATGTCAAGGCCTAAAGAATTGATAAAACAAGAACAGATTGCAAATTTTCCTCCACTTTGGTTTTGGTTCTATATCTTTTCTTTCTTCCTTTTTTTTTAAGTCCCAGTGAATTTTTTAATAAAAAGACCATGCTTTAGATTTGGACAATTAACATTAGAATTACTCAAATGTTCACCTTACTGATCACCAGGCTCCTTTCTCAACAGCTTTGAGTAATTTCAGCTATTAAGTTTCCTTGTACATGTCTCATTGCAGTTGGAGCAAACCCAAACCCCAGCAGGTTTCTCTTCACTTGCCACATCTATACAGCTGGATGTCTTGGATGTCTGCTGATCCCTGCCCCTAGCTGCTTGGTGCTGGCCTTCTTGGCTAGTCCTGCTAACTACACAATTACATGTCAGATGTTACAAACTACTAACCTCAAACAGAATACAAAAGTTAAAGCTGTTATCCCCTATTTCAAAACCAAATCAACAAAACCTTGACAGCTTTTTCAGTTCCAAAGCAAAAAAAAAAACCTGTGCCAGAAAGAACAAGATTTAGTTTTAATACAGCCATTATGGAAGCCAATCTTTTCTGGGACCAAGGCAATTTGCAGGCAAAATAGATAAAATATATTCTTCCTGAATGTACCCAAACTGTATGTGTATAGTCTCACAAGCCTCTGAAGCCAGATTCCTGACTTCTTAACTGTATGACTGCAGAGGTGACAAGTGTCTGACCTCCTTAATACATCAGGGGGAAATTGAGGCACCAGTCAGCCCTTGCAGTGCCCCTGGCAATCTGGACAAAATACTGACCTGAGATAGTGCTACTCTGGCACCAGACCACGGACTGCACAGCTGCAAAGCATCTACTGTAAAAACATGAACCACAGCACAACTCTGTACACAGTGAACAACTCTTCAAAACATTTTGTTACTTTCCATGGGTAAAGAGCCTACATATTGAGCTCCCAAATGCTAATTTGCAATACTCCTGCTCTAGAAAGATGGCATAGTCTTGTCTAGAGCCAGTACCTGCCTCCCCTTCAAAGCCCTGATGAACAACAGGAAGGCAGCACCACTTAAGGAGAGCACCTTCGCGTGGTGTATTACACAGTGCTCTGGCTCTTAGCCTACACTGTGCCTGGGTGCCACTGTCAGTGCCTGTGAGGCAAAAAAATGAGCTGCCTGCCAACCCAAATTCACCTGGAAGCGTGTCACATCAGTGTCTGGGGTGTCAACAGCCAGGAAGATGGCAGACTGCAAACCAGCTGTGCATGCACGATGTGCCCAAGGACACTTTGTCCCTCCATAGGTTCCAAACACGTTTCCGGCTGGAGTGGGAAGTGACATTTAGATTCATCGCATTGCTCCCTCCCGCATACCACAAGTTACAGACAGCACTGTCACACGAGCAGGGAAGTGTGGAGGGCAGAAAACACACACAAGTGCTGCAGTGTTGCAGGGAGGAAGAGTGAGCTGCTCAGCACCGCTCCGTGTGAGCTGCTCACTAGTCTGAGGATTCTGTGCTGATGGAGAGGCTGCCATGAAAAGACAGCGTGGTGTCACCCTTCCTTGGTGGACTTCACTACTAAATGCAGGTCAAAGCACGGCACTCTCGATTCAGGAGGAGACAATTTCTTTGGGGAGCCACAGCTGATGCAGCTTCTGTTAATGTTGTTCACCTTTCAGGAACAGTTTTTCTAAGGGCCGGGAGTGTCCTCAATCTCCCACTGACGACAACATTCAAACCATGCCAGGGTGGTCCAGAGCACAATATTTCAAGTGGCTTGGATTAGTTTCAGAAGACCAAATCACTTAAGATTAATTGAGATAGAAATAATTCTATTTCTTGATATCTGACTGAGGACCTTTTCATTGTGTGCAAAAAAAGCAAAAATGCATTAAGCTAACAAACACACACAGAGTAAAGAACAAAGTCTATATTTTTTTCACCATTAGCTGTTCTCAGAAAGGTTTTGAACCCTTGCATTTTTTGCTAGCTTTTTTTTTTTTTTTTTTGCTTTCTCAGGAAGGAGAAACCTACCAGTGCCTCCTAACTATGCTTCCTACCCAATGTCTCCTAACTATGCTTCCTACCCAATGTCTCCTAACTATAGACATATCCAGATTTTAGACCGCAGATTTTCAATTACCAAATTACATGCCATGGTAATGAAGAACAGAGGACACAGCACGTGCCCTAACCCTTAACCAAGGGTACAGGGAGGAGTGTACAACATTCCAGGAAGCTGAGTCTGTAGGGACAGTCATCCGTCGCCCTGCCCTGTTTGTTCTGCTCCCTACAGATGCTCACTCATACCCTGAATTTAAAAGGCCTTATGTGACCTCAGTTCACTCAGGAGCCTTAACAGCAGCAGCAGCAGACACATTAGTATTATGTAGGCAGAGGCTTGTTCTGCTGAGCTGCAACAAGTTTGTAGCTTGGTAGGTCACACTTTAAAATTCCTTAGCTAAGTGTTAAAAGTTGCTAAACCGTGCTGGCTGGTTGGATCACACAAGTGTTATTAAATTTGAAACTCAGATGAAAGATGATGTCACTGAGGGCAAGCAGGGCATGGGTGTAACACTGTAATAGGAGTGTAATCACGGGTGCAGGGAGCATTTACACCTCTTTCCTGTGGAAATGCGGCACATAAGGTAAAGGCCCTCACCTAAATGTGTCTGGAAGTTGCCAAATTGCCATCTGAAGCAAGGAGAGGGGCTCTGGTGCCCCCGTGTAATAGCTGTGCTTCCTCCAGCTGCCTAAGAACGCCTGCCCACATCTCCCAGCTACAGCAGGCAGAGCAGCCCAGCAGCCACACTTGCGTGGCTGGCTCCCATGCTAATGCCTCCCAACAAAACTGCTTGGGAACAACTACTGTGCTACCTCTCCTTAATGCAGACATACCTAAATATAACCCACAGCTCATTTTCGTAGGAACAAGTATTGGCAGGTCCTAAACTGCAGATGGGAACGTTTGAGAGCTCTCAGGTGTACTGCCAGCTCCTGGCAGTGGCTCCTGTGCCTCCTTGCTGATGCCAAGAGGTCTTAATGAGAACTGCAAAAGTTGGACAGATTGGGGGATTTGAAGGGAAGCAACTTGCAGGGAGGGCTCAGATTGAGGTTTGTGCTGTAGTGTGGCCTGCTGGGGTGCCCATAAGGTGAGAAGGATTGAAGTCATTCATATGAAGTAGACCTTATGGCGGTGCCTTCTCCAGAAGTATCTCTGGAGATCCTGATATTACTTTCCTTCTCTTATTGGATAATGAATTTTACCTCCCTCTAGTCTCACTGGGAAAACCAAACTGCATGTAACAGTCTATGTAATGTCTTCCCAATGATATTTTTCCACAGTATCCTATATCTAAAACAGGATTATTTCCCTTCTTCATTTGCTCAGCTAGAGGTAAAACTCCCACTTCTGCCTTTTAGGTAATCTTTCATCACATTTTTTCTCTGCCTGAGTACATCTGTTCATTCTTTTTTAACTATCTGTTCTGACTGCAGAGCAGCTCTTTTTAAAATTGCCAGATAATACACCTTAACTTCCCAAAATATTGCTCCTGTATGTATTTCTTTCACACAAAGAAGAATATGTGTTCCAAGCAGCAATTCTGCATCACTAAAGCTGGTTTATCTCTTTGCTGCAAAATCATAAAAAAACACAAAAAAAAAAAACCAACAAAAAAAACCCCAAAAGAAACAAAACAAAACAAACAAACAAAAAAACCCCAAACCAAACAAACTCAAACAACAAACAAAAAAAAACCAGCCCAAACTTCTCTGTCATGAAATTTCTGGAGTTACTTCAGTTTAAGTTACTACATTGTAGCTGGAGATCAGAAGCTGACACATATATACTCAATAGACTTTTTTTGGAAATTAGGAAAGGGTAGAAACTGCTGGGAGAAAAGCCAGGCAGAAAACTGGTATAGTGACCATTTTAGCCACCTCAATTTTGCCACCAACAAATGTGAATGAAGACTCTGTGAAGCCGAAAATGAGAGCTGGAATAGTTATATTTCCTCCAGTGAAGATTACTGAAGTAATTGTTTTCAAAATAACAAGAATAAGCAAAAAGGAATTTTTCATTTTGCTGACATGTCACTCATGGTCTATGTTTTTCCTCTCTCTATATGTAATGAAGTCTCTAGGCAACTGCTAAATTTCATATCTTCCCAGCAATTGCTGCCTTATTACATTATGCAGCCAAATCAGTGGAAAGGTTAATTCATAGTTTTACATATACAGGACAAAGGCCTCAAAACATTTTACTTTCATTAGGCAGTTTCTGAAGGTATATCTGCAACACTCACATCCACTCCATTTAATCCCTGCATCCTCACTTTGTGTGGCATAGTATTGCCACACAGGACCTTGAAAGTCACCATTTGATTAGCTCTTCTCTCAATTAATTTTCCCTTAAAGCATTACAGAGTTCAGGTGTTTTTTTACTGCAACCTTTTTTATGGTATTTTATCATTATGGGGTGGAGGTCACAATTTTTCCCTTCATTGCATTTATCCATAATTTCACATTCCCTGAAACACAATTTTACAGCAAGTTAAATCTCTCATCTTATACACATTTTAGTATTTATAAATTAGCCATTGTAAATGAAACCATGACACAGAAATAGAATTACATTTCCCTAAAACTATCTACTCATACACTCTGAATTTCTGGTTGCTAATATGCACTTAAATACTGCATTCACATTGTATGTTATATCAGGTAATACCAAAGGGCTGGCTGTAGCACAGTCTTTGTGATCCTTAAACAACTACAAAAGACAATGGATAATACACTTTTTTTCATGATCAGTTACAGATTAATGAAATATTAAGCCAGAGCTCTGTTCTGTTTAGCATATTACACCATCTTTTCCAGATATCAGTATTGGTTGACTCCTTCCTGGTTCTTTAGGAATGACCTATGGCCTACCTCTCCCCTTGTTAAAACTCAGGTTATCACAAAGTGCTCTACTTTCTGTCATAAAAGTATTTCCTTATTTCAGTGACGGCTGTAAAATGCACAAGTAATAATTAGGTGGGTTTTATTTACAGTGAGAAGAGGATTCAGAATTCAGAGGCTTTAGCTAAACCTTTGTGTAGCCATATTCTGTGAGACACACAAAAAATCCAAACAGTAATATGGTTTACAATTCTACTACTTTTAGAGAAAATATAAAACAGGGGAATGAAGAGAATGATTACTAAACTGCGATTCTTTGGGAATGAAGAGAATGATTACTAAACTGCGATGCTACTCCTTGCAAATCTTAAACTACCAGAGACAAAGATAATTTCCATAAACAACAGAAGTGTAGGAGATTGCTTTCTTTTACAAAGCTGCAGTTTTGTAACATAAAGTTTTAAATTACTACATACTTCAAAATAATATGGAACATTATTCTGACCAAATAGCTAGATTTACATAATAATTGGTAGAAAAATTCGTATGGAAAACAAACAAAAAGAAAACACCCCACATTAGGCAGCAGAGTAACTTTGCCTCCCTTGTACTGAAATTCTAGGAAGACAAAATAAACCAACTGTATGTTCATCAATCGCCAGAAAATAACAAATTGCTTATGTTTCTATAAAAAGTGGAATAGGTGGTTGTACGAGACACTATTTCACTAGACTTTAGCGTTTTAGTAGGTAAAACACATGGTCAAAGGAACCGGTTCTTAATCCATATTCAGAGCTGAAAAAGGAGTTTGTGTTACTTCCTCCTCTTCAAAATCAATTTAAACTGTCAAAATAGCTTCAAATCTCTAGATTTCAACTTTGACCCCAAGAAAACCCTCTAGAGAATAAGACTGAGCTGTTGCTGTAATATTTATGTCAAAAGGAAATTTTTAATTTGCAAGGAAAAACAAAAGTTTCTCCCTTCAGAGGTCTCTCCAGCAGCAGCACACGGGATTTATCGCCTCTCCTTTAACTCAAATCGCGCGTTTGCTGCAGGAAACTCTCCCGAACGCAAGTACCTGCTCTTCTCCCCCCTCACCGGGGAAACCGGGCGATTTGGTGGCAGAAATTCCGAGGAAAACACACTTTTGTTAGTCCAAAGAAACACAAATCGAGCACACCGAAGGGCTCCCCGGCCGTGCAGCGGGGCGGGCTCTGCAACCCACCAATCACCGCGCGGCTCCGCTCTAAAAATACGAGCATCTGACCCGGGCCAGCCCAATTGTGTTCGCCCGCTCCGCAGAGGAAGTCGGCGCGATGTCCGAGACCGCTCCCACCGCCGCCCCCGATGCGCCCGCGCCCGGCGCCAAGGCCGCCGCCAAGAAGCCGAAGAAGGCGGCGAGCGGCTCCAAAGCCCGCAAGCCCGCGGGGCCCAGCGTCACCGAGCTGATCACCAAGGCCGTGTCCGCCTCCAAGGAGCGCAAGGGGCTCTCGCTCGCCGCGCTCAAGAAGGCGCTGGCCGCCGGCGGCTACGATGTGGAGAAGAACAACAGCCGCATCAAGCTGGGGCTCAAGAGCCTCGTCAGCAAGGGCACCCTGGTGCAGACCAAGGGCACCGGCGCCTCCGGCTCTTTTCGTCTCAACAAGAAGCCGGGAGAAGTCAAAGAAAAAGCCCCCAAGAAGAGAACAGCTGCAGCCAAGCCCAAGAAGCCGGCGGCTAAGAAGCCCGCCAGCGCTGCCAAGAAGCCCAAGAAAGCTGCGGCAGTGAAGAAGAGCCCCAAGAAGGCAAAAAAGCCGGCGGCTGCAGCGGCCAAAAAAGCGGCCAAGAGTCCCAAGAAAGCCGCAAAGGCAGGCCGGCCCAAGAAGGCGGCGAAGAGCCCGGCTAAGGCGAAGGCGGTGAAGCCCAAAGCAGCCAAGCCTAAGGCAGCCAAACCCAAAGCGGCCAAGGCGAAGAAGGCGGCGCCCAAAAAGAAGTAAATTATACCAGGAGAGTTTTGTTCTACATATTTTGTTATCCAACGGCTCTTTTAAGAGCCACCCACACTTTCCCTAAAGGAGCTGATGCACCGTGGTCGTCCGTAACCTGCGGCAAGGGTCCAGAAATTCGTAAGTCGTCAAGAGGTCAATTGTGTCTTGTTTTTAGTTCCCTAGGGATTACCGAAAGAAATACATAAGAACGCGGTAGAGCGTGGCGACTGAAGGGAAGCGTAGGCATTTGTTTTTCCTCCGAGTGATTACTTTGACTACCGAGAAAAAATGTTTTATAATGATTTGTTAAAAAATCGGATGTACATTTTTAAAGATATATTTTGTAACAAAATAATGCAATTGCCAGGCACGCTACTACTGAGCCATGTCTAATCTATTGAATTATTGCTCTTAAAAGTATCTCCGTGAATGCCTTTCTGTGTTTGGGGGGAGGAGGGGTGGCTTTCTTTTTCGCAAAAATAGCCCTGATCTCTCCCAGTCCTTTTGTTCCCGATGAGAAAGAAAGAGCTTTAAGTATTGAAAAAGCCCGCCCTGCCCAAGGATTGGCCAGCGGAAATCCCGGCCCGCTGCCCTTCCCCCTCCCTTCCCCGAAGACGATTACGCCTTGCATCTCCGGAACTGTATCAGCCACTCGGAGAAGAAAGAGGCGGAAAAGGGAGGTGGGAAAGGAGCTCTCAACGAATAGTGTCCCTATGTTCTCAGACGTAAGAGCTAAACGGCAAATATCCCGTACCAGGAAGAACTTGCCTGGAGAGGAGGACGTTTTGGCAGGACTTTGTTAACAAAAATATGGAAAACTTTGCTACTATATGCAACCAAAAATAAAAAACAAGTTGAAACACAGATTGAGTAGTTAATACAAAACAGCCTTCAATAATGTTTAGATAATTCAGCTCTCTTAGGACCTTGTGGGTGGCTCTGAAAAGAGCCTTTGGGTTTTTTCAGGAAAGCAAACGCGCCGCTTAAACCTTTCGGGGTTACTTGGCTTTAGCCTTGTGGCTGTCGGTCTTCTTGGGCAGCAGCACGGCCTGGATGTTGGGCAGCACGCCGCCCTGCGCGATCGTCACCTTGCCCAGCAGCTTGTTGAGCTCCTCGTCGTTGCGGATGGCGAGCTGCAGGTGGCGGGGGATGATGCGCGTCTTCTTGTTGTCGCGGGCCGCGTTGCCCGCCAGCTCCAGGATCTCGGCCGTCAGGTACTCCAGCACGGCCGCCAGGTACACCGGCGCGCCGGCGCCCACGCGCTCCGCGTAGTTGCCCTTGCGCAGCAGCCGGTGCACGCGGCCCACGGGGAACTGCAGCCCGGCCCGCGACGAGCGCGACTTGGCCTTGGCGCGCGCCTTCCCGCCCTGCTTCCCGCGCCCGGACATGGCAGCGACTCCGCAGCAGCAACAGCAACGACCTCAGGAAACTCGGAAAAGCCGGACGAACTCCGAATCCATCTAGGCGCCCGCATTATATACCGGTCGGGCGGATCGGCAGCGCCTCCTGTGATTGGCTGCGAGGGCAGAACTTGTTTCACAGCCAATGGGAAAGCGAATCGAGATCTGACCAATAGAAAATCCCGGCGCCTTGAGCGGAGCGGATAGAGAGCCAATAGCGAGGCGGCGATGTCGGCAGCCCCGCTATAAAGGCGGCAGCCGCGGTTGTGGCTTTGTCGTGAGCTGTTTGTTGCTTTTGTCTTGAGTTGCGAGTGTTGCAGTTGCTGCGAGCATGCCCGAGCCGGCCAAGTCTGCTCCCGCGCCCAAGAAGGGCTCCAAGAAGGCGGTGACCAAGACGCAGAAGAAGGGCGACAAGAAGCGCAAGAAGAGCCGCAAGGAGAGCTACTCGATCTACGTGTACAAGGTGCTGAAGCAGGTGCACCCCGACACGGGCATCTCGTCCAAGGCCATGGGCATCATGAACTCCTTCGTCAACGACATCTTCGAGCGCATCGCGGGCGAGGCGTCGCGCCTGGCGCACTACAACAAACGCTCCACCATCACGTCGCGGGAGATCCAGACGGCCGTGCGCCTGCTGCTGCCCGGCGAGCTGGCCAAGCACGCCGTGTCCGAGGGCACCAAGGCTGTCACCAAGTACACCAGCTCCAAGTAAACCTGCTGAATACACCGCTTAACCCAAAGGCTCTTTTAAGAGCCACCCACATTTTCAATAAAAGGGCTGAACAGTCGTGAAAAAACACTTTACCGTTTCTTGCAGAATGTTTTTGTTGAGGGGGTGTTTANCCCGGACATCTTCCCGCGCTCGCTGCACTGGCACAGGAACGCGCAGCACGGCGAAGCAGACACTCAGCGCTGCCCAGCTCCGCGCTCGCTTTACTGTCCCGTCCCTTCGCTGATAGGCTGAGAAGTAGGTCTTGTGCAGGCAGCCAATGAGAAGGCGAATCCAATTCTGACCAATCAGACGCGAATACTGGGGTGTGATGACGTCCTTTCGTGGTCTGACCAATGAAAGTGCGCAAGGCAAAGGCACCTCATTTGCATAGAGGAACTATAAATACGTGGCACGCAGTCGCGCTCCTCACTCTGCCTTGGGCTGATCTGACAACGCTTCTGCGGTTGTAGGAGTCGAGCCGTTGTCNTTGGTTGGTTGGGGTTTTTTTTCCGAGGATTTTGGGGTTTTGCATACTGGTTAGGGGTCATTTTGATGAAGTGGTGATCCCAAGTTTACTGTGTAAATGAAAAGTCAGTGATCAATATGTCTGTAAAGACAGATTTACATGGCTGGGGATGTTGTTGAGTTGTTTTTTTTTTTAGGCGATGTCTTCATTAACTTATGGTTTTCACAATTTTCAACATCACTTTTCTATTGCAAGTTTCTGTGTTATGTGTGTTGTAAACTGAGGGATAGAAATCTTTCTGGATTTTCCTAGTTGGGAGGGAATCGAAATTATTAATGGATACCTATGCATGTACAGCATTGCTATTACAAGATCTACCACATGATGGTGCTCAGTCTTTGGGGGTTTTGAGGGTCTGGGTTATTTTTGTCTGAGAATTGAGAGATGAGTACATCATACTATACTACAAAAGAATTTATGTAGTGACAAGTGACATTTACCTTAAGCTCTTGAAAGTAGCCCAGTGATCAATATAACTCAGAAGTACTTTCTAAAATCTCCTTTATCTTCACCATTTGTCTTAATAATCTTAATGTTCATGTGATTTTTTTGTTTTCTACAGTAACTAGCCTAGCTTCTCGTGATTGTTTTGGGTTCTCCTAGCAAGTAAGAAAAAACGGGAAAATTATTTTAACTTTTCTGACCTTTGCTGCATTAATCTGTCACTAATTGTAATAAAATGATCAAATACTAAGAAACTAGACACTCTGGACTGACTTTGTCAGCTTCCAGGTTTTATCAGATAGCTACTAATTAGGCTCAAAGTGCAGGCTTTCTGAACCACTCCCTCTCATTTTTTGGATAATTACATGCCACCATAGATGAGGATCGAAGCCATTATCACTTTCAAACTGGATCCGAATAATCCTAAATTTCAACTATATATTGTGAACTTCTGAACACAATTCATACAGGGACCACAGGATCACACCTTCTAGTACTGATTTGCATATTCTTTGATAGTACAGGTAACGAGACAGGCGCCAGGTCTCTCATAAATCTGTCACCTATTACCTAATAAGTGTTAATTTCAGTTTGAACAGTTACGGGGACTTCTCGGATTGGATTTCAGATATCCAGTGGGAAGAGGCGTCCTCCAAACTTTTCTCTATCAGCTTGAAATGCTGTTTTGCTGTCTCTCAGAGTGCTTTAGTGCAAACTCTGAAACACAGGTTGCTTATTCTGAGTGCCTGTGTATGTCTAACACCTTAAAAAAATTAATAAACTGTTGTATATTCCAGTTGCTAGGCTTTTCCAAGTTTTCCTGGCTTGCTAGAAAAGCACAAAAGAGTGCTCATATTTTGGCAGTTGAAGATGGTCACCAGAAGAATTTGTCAGTGGCTCTTCTGTATATAATCAGTCCTGTGAAAATACCCCAGTTCAAACTCCAGCTATCAAGGGAAAGCCCTATTTTTTAACAGACTCCTTCAGTGCGTGAAATTGTTTCTAGGCCTATGAAACTCTTTGCTAAACAGAAAACAAATTGTTGCTGGTTGCTTTTTGCGATTTCCATGTGAATGATAAGGCAAAATTAGGGGGCTATGATGTGAACACAGCATTTGATATCAGGTCGGATTGTAATGTAACTCTCATTTTTCTAGCAGTGCTGAGAACAAAGTCTCTGAACTGACAAAGAACTACAACCATGGAAAAATTTTGAACTTGTTCTTTCCCCAAAGGAAAAGTAGTAGGATTTAAGCTCTGCAGAAATAATAGATCTTAAAAATTTCATGCCACAAGAGGATGAACATTCAAGGCCACTAATGCAAATAGTGTGAGTATAAAATCATATGACAGCTTATTCTTCCATAATTCATGTTATTTACTGTTCTTTCCTATTTATTTCAGAGCAGTCCTCTGTGTTCTTAAAGCCATCCTACCCAGATCACATCACCCAGCACCAGTAAGGGCACGGTGTTCAAATAAATCATCCTGGCAGGGAAGTGTTACTGCTGCTGCCACCAAACCGTGAAGGTACAAAGCAGGGGCCCCCTCGAACAGTTTTCCTGTCCTGGGTTCCTCTTTGAAGAGGAGTTTCCAGTTCACTGAGTAAATAGTTTCTTTATCCAGCGTGCAAGGCAGATAGAGCAGGGTGCCTCCAAAGAGGAACCCCCTACACCAGATTGCAACCCAAACTGTATCTGTGCCACCCATCATGCAATCCCCAAATCCCATAATTAATTCTTGTTGGCGGTCCCTTGATGTCATATTGATTTTTTTTTGGTCACTGGGCTGTCCTCCTTTTGAAGTTATTTAATTCTTGGGATTGGTTCCTTGGTCCATCTTCATTCTGCTTCTGAATTGCCAGTTTCAGCTACTTCTGTGTTTGTGACATCATTTTAATCAAAAAGTTTTCTCATCAGCTCATGTGCTCTAGGGTTCCAACTACCTGATCTTCTAATGCAAAGCAAAGTTATTAATCCCAACAATTCTCAAAATTGAGAAGTGTTTGAGGGCATAATCTATAAACAGGCCCTTCATATTGTCTTTTAATCTACCCTCCATGTTTACCTTCAAAATGCCTCTTGATTCACAGCATCTAAAACATGGGGAATATTTACACTTTGTAATACAAACATTTTTGCCAAAATTTTATTTTTATTTTAGCAACTTTTTGTATCTGAAAGGATCAGAGTGACATTACAATGTAGTCCTGTAGTAAATAACCAGCAAAAAAGGAACACTGGTGAACAATACAAGCAGTTACAAAAAATTCCCCTACTTTATTTTTCCTAGAATAATAAAATTAATATCACCCCTGAAAGAATGTATATCTTTTCTAGATAACCATCCCTGCAATAAAATTTATGTTTATTCATCATTCATCTTTAAAGAAGACAACACCCTCTCTTTTTGTTTCTGCAAAAGTGAAATATACCAGCTGGGCAAACAAATATCTCTATTCTCTAGTTAACTGACTGAACAGTGAATCAGAACTGAGAAATGGATGCCATAAACCTGGACCACAACTTGAACAAATCACAGACTCTCTGCAGCAATTTTTTGCTGCTTCCTGGGGTTTTGTAGGTCTCTTGCAGGCTTTTGGTTTTGGTGAGTTGGTTTTTTCTGTTGTTGTTTTTTTTACATTTGTATTGTTTCTATTAATGAAGTAAACCCATATCTCATCTCAAAACTGATATTTTTTTAATAGCCACAGAATGCAATTACCTTACACCCAAGGCAAATTATTGCAATGTTAGTTTCCCAGTGGCTTTCTTTCCCATTCTCAATAGGAAATATTATATTTTAAAATAATTACAGTTGCAGGAGAAAGTATTGACTGCAGCTTGGTAAAAAATATTTGGTGTTATACACACCTTGATGTAATGTTTTCTGCCAGTGATGAAAATCTGCCCAGGTTAGACAGTAAATGAAAAAAATTGAGACTTCATGTTCCAAACACCTGGTCTAAGGGTTGTGCCACTCAGAGAACAGCATAGCTCCAGACATGACACAAATGTCACTGGAGGAGAGGGCTGAAAGTAGATGGGAATGCAGCTGGGACTGTCTCCCTTCCCAACTCACAAACCTATGAGGAAGGAAGAAGCATTACCATGAGCAGAGGCAGCTCTTTCCTCAAGGACTGGGGTCACAGCACCAGAACCCTGTGTAGGTGGAAAGGGTGATTTCAGTTAGATTTCTTTCATGCCCACAAAGAACTAAATTATTTGACTGTGGCCCTATCAAAGTGGTTGTTTCAAAAGCATTCCTTGTCAGAAATGATAGAAGGTGGTAATCAGAAAGTTTGCCCTTTCATTTTTACCACTGAAAATCTCAGGAAGCAATTATGAACATAACTCATTTCACAACTAGAAAACAACTAGATTGAAAAGACTTGCAGAACAGATTGAAATTTTAATCCCACATAAAATCCACAACCTTTTTGTAATTGTACTCCTGCTTATGTTGCATATAGATATTTTTACTTGCAAAGGTCATAGGAAAATGGAAGAAATAATTGCTGAAATAAGAAGAGAACACATGGAGTGTTACATCTGAAATCTGAACTTCAGACAGATGAAAGGATATTGACCTCCTTTTGTGCAGTATCAGAGCTGTGAAGAAATGCACAAATCTCTGGTAAGCATCCTCTTTTCCTTCTATGACTATAAACAATCTGAACACTCCACACGATCAAGTTTTGGGGGTTTTTTTGTTTTCTTATGCTCTTGGGACACAGCAAGGTTAGTGCCTTCAGTCATTCCACTTAGAAAAAAGGACAAAAATTACCACAGGAATGGCATTACCCCAATCTTTCAACATACAAAAAAAATATCTTTAAACAGAGCAGCCTCCACCTGTGCTCCAAGCATCTGCAGACTGGACCGACTGCACCACAGGCAGACCTGGGTGCCTGGACTCCGCTGAACTGGCTCAGAAACCAAAATTTATCTGAGTTGGTTCTTCTCTCTACACATGGGGGCTTTTGAAATCACTGCTACCAACCCCACAGAAGTGAAATGATCACATTTCACAGCGAGAGGAGTGATGGGTTTGTCTT
>VWZV01002651.1:21075-40908 GCA_013397155.1 Irena cyanogastra | reverse complement strand
AACTCCGCATAAAAAAAAAAAAAAGGAAGAAAATGAAAGGGCAGGAACCGGTGGGAACTTCCCCCCGCAGCCATGAGCCTTCCTCCTCCTCCTCCTCCCCGCCTCTCGCAGGGTTTATTTCCGTGGCACCGTGGCCGGCCGCGGCCGGATCTTGGTGTTTTTTTGCTTTTTCGGTGATTTTTGGGGTGTTTTTGGCGTGCCATCCGTGCCCGTGGCCGTCCCCCCGCCCTCCCGCGCCCGCTGCAGATGGCGCGGCCGGGCCGGTGGTGTGATCGGGTGGGTGGCGATGGCGAGGGGGGGAAACGGGGGGATCCCCACGGGTCCCCGGCCCTGCCACCTCCCGCTGTCACCTGCCGCGGGGATGGGGGCTGCGCCACCCCCCCGGCCAGCCCGGGGCGCTGCAGCGGGGACAGAGCCCAAAATGGACGGGGAGAGGCCGGGCAATGTCCCGGCGTGTCTGTGCTGCAGGATCGGCGCTGGCAGGGGGTGGCTCCGGGGTTTGTTTGGGGGCGCTGGTCCCGGAGCGGGGACAGGGCTGTCCCCAGCCCGCTGGGATGCGGGAACGGGGGGGTCGGACCCGCCGCCCACGCAGCCCCTGGCAGGGCCACATGCGGTGCCCTCGCCCGAGAAGGGACAGAGACCAGCGCCACTGCGTGTCCCTTATTTTCATTCATTGTCTCTGCGCCGGAATGGGCTGGGGGAGAGCACAGACACAGACACGCAGAGAGAGGTTCGAGGCGGCATCAGGGAAATCTGACTTAATCCTCCCCTTCAGGGTTTAGTGACAAACTGCTCCCTTCTTTCCCTGAAAAACATCATTCCGACTGGAAACGATAATGTGCAGCCGGGCAGCAGCGCCGGAGCCGGGCTGGCGGGGACGCGTGGGTGGCCGCGAGGGGGGAGCGGGGTTTGTGCAGGCAGAATGCTGCAGAGGAGCGAGGGTGGCACCCGGGGGGGCACCCTGGGGTCCAGCCTCCCCCCGCAGGCATCGGGGCGCTCCTCAGGCTGCCCCGGGGACCTCCTGGGCTTGGTGCATCAGCGCCTGCCCTGGGGGCTGTTCCAGGTGGAGCTGCTCCCCCAGAGCTGGGAGCAGCCTGCAGGGTCCCCAGACCCCGTCCCTGGGCTGGCACGACATCTCCTGGGCTGCGCCAGCCTGGCACTCCCCGGAGGTTTTCCTGCAGGAGATGTTTGCTCCTGAGGAGCAAGAGGGCCAAGCCTGGGGCTGACCCCGAGGCAGGACATCTCCTGTGGGCTCCTTCTCCGGGAGGAAGGGATGGAGGGATGGATGGGGAGGATGCTGCCGCGTTGCCATGGCTCGCTCCGCCAGCCCCCCCTCCCGAGCTGCATTCTGCCCTGGCTTCCCTCCAGACCCGGATTATTCCTCTGACCAGCTGGTGCCATAACAGGACGGGGTTTGGAGGCCTCTGAAGAGGTGGGAGGTGGCAGGCAGGGGGAGAGGTGGGCCAGGGCTGCAGGAGGAGCAGGGCAGAAGCAGATTGTCATCTCCCAGAGCTGTGGGGTGTGTGCTGGGGCTGTCCCTGTGCCTTCCCGAGGTGTCCAGTGACAGTGACTGCATCCTCTGGACTGGCTGTTGTCTGGACAGGGTTGGAGCTGAGTGTGCTTGTCCCCAGAGGTGATGCCTGAGGAGCAGGTCCTCCTGCTGTGTCTCTGACCCCTCGCAGGGGGAGCTGGCCCCTCTGCCCTGGTGCTGGTTGGGAAAATCTCACCTGAGAGTGGCAGCTCTGAGGACACTCATCCCCAAATCTCACCTGACCCCCAGCTGCACAGACATCATCCCCAAATGTTCACCTGACCCCCAGCTGCACAAACATCATCCCCAAATCTCACCTGACCCCCAGCTGCACAGACATCATTCCCAAATGTTCACCTGACCCCCAGCTGCACAAACATCATCCCCAAATCTCACCTGACCCCCAGCTGCACAGACATCATCTCCAAATGTTCACCTGACGCCCAGCTGCACAAACATCATCCCTAAATGTTCACCTGACCCCCAGCTGCACAAACATCATCCCCAAATCTCACCTGACCACCAGCTGCACAGACATCATCCCCAAAGCTCACCTGACCCCCAGCTGCACAAACATCATCCCCAAAGCTCACCTGACCCCCAGCTGCACAAACATCATCCCCAAAGCTCACCTGACCCCCAGCTGCACGGGCATCCCTCCCATCCTCTTGTGCCCCTTGGATCTTCTCAGTGCCACCTTCCCCTGCCCAGCTCCGTGGTGGCTCTCCTGCAGCAGCCTGCAGTGAGGAGGAGGAGGAGGAGGCGGCTGGTTTTACTTCACTGAGCTGTCAGCATTGAGGAGAGCTGGGCCCTGCTGCAGGGGTGACACCTGTGCAGCGCCTGCCGCCACGCTGGGTTGGCTCAGGACACGGAGCTGGAGCACGTGGATGTGATTCCATGCTGGATCCAAAACCCCTGCAGCCCTTGGAGCTCCCCAAAGGCTCCTTCTGCTCCAGGTGCTGTCACGGGCGGGTGGGAGAAGCGGAGGAGCCCTGGGATAAGGAAGCACTTTGCAGAGACAGCAAGAAAACACCTTTCCCCCAGGCCAGCAGGTGATCCTCCCACGGGGCAGCCTGACCTGCACAGCCTCCCCCAGAGCTGACCTGTGCCCCGTGCCACCTGCCAGGGCCCTGCCCAGGAGCCCCACGGCCAAATCCTGCCTGGACAAGGTCTGACGCTGCCCAGTGTCACTCCGTGTCCCCAGCTGGGCCTCTCCAGGGTCCAGCCCTGCCTGGGGATGACTCAGGGGCTCGGGCTCGGGTTGTGCTGCACCTGCGAGGGCAGGGCTGGGGCTGCTGCCAGCCTGGGGCACAGCCTGGGGACCTGCTGGTGCCTGACTCAGCCCAGCTGTTTGGGGCACCTTGCAGCTGCCACCAGCCCCTGCTGTGCACAGGGAGCTGTGGAGGGTCAGATGCTGCTCGTGGAGGATGTTCTGAGCCTGTCTCAGTGCCCAGGGCACGTGGCTGGTGTGCTGCCCATGCCAGGCAGAGAGGAAGAGGAAGCAGTGAAGGGCACAGGGATCATTGGAGGGGTGCCCATGGCATCCTCTAGCCTGCACAGGACACAGCTGTGACCCCAGCCTGCTGCAGAAGCGAGTGGGTGAGGAGCAGGAGGTCTCTGGTGGGAGCAGACCCTGAATGCAGTGGCTCCCTGAGCAGCCCATCCTCCCAGTTCCCACCTTCCAGGAGTCCCCGTGGTGCCACCAGCCTGGCGTGTGGGTACAGGAACGGGCAAAGCTGGGGCTGTAGCTCTGTCACCAGGCTGTGTCTCACCTCAGTGTCGGCTCAAAGTTGGAAAAGCTTGAAAAAAAATCACTGTAAAATCCAGCATTCGCCACCTCAGGCATTGCAGAACAATTTCAGTCTCCAGACCACAGTCTGCACCAGGGGCTGAGGAACTCCTGCCCATATGTGCCCATGGAAGGTGACCAAGAGTGACAAACCTCAGTTTGGCAGGGCTGCATCCTCTCACCAGTGTCTGCATGTGCAAAGAGGTTAAAAAAGCCACCAGTGGGGAGGATTTGGACTCTTTCCTTTTAGGAAGAAAAGAAGAAGCAAGGTCTGTGTCTGATTTCTCTGCACCTCTTGGAGAAAATATCCCAGGAGAGATTCCTTCCTTCTTCCCACAAAATCAACACTTTCCAAAGGAGAATCATCACCATCACAAGGTTTTGGTCTCACGCTGAGGAGCAGATGCTGCTCCCTCCAACTCACGGTGTGGGGAAGGAGCTTGGCTCTGGAGAGTGCAAAAATAGAGCAGGGCTGAAAGTGCTTTAATTGTGGGCTGCCACATCCCCCAGGATGTGAGAGAACCTGGGAATGTGCACACACCTGTGGGCACCTGTGCCAGAGGGTCTTCTGTGGAGCCCATCAGACGGTTTGGCCTTGGATCAGGGAGCAGCAAGGATCACTCAGCCACGTGCCAGCTGCCCTCCAGCCTGTCCTGGTGTCCCTGAGGGCACAGGAGACCAGCCCAGCCTGGATTCCCACCAAAGAACCACAATCTGTTGGTGTTTCCCTCCGTTTTGGTTCAAGGCAGAGAAGAACCAGCTCAGAAAGTTGTGGCCACACGTCGGAATGTGAGGGTGACCTCCCCTCAGGGACACTGTGACACTGTGAGTGCTGTCCTGCTGCAGGACAGCTCTGGGCTCCTCTTGGCGCTGAAGCACCACCAGCACCACAGCCAGGGACAGCATCTGCTGGGGATGGAAACATCTGGAGCAAGAGGACAAGTGTTGGTGGAGGGTGGTGCCACAGCAGGGACCCGAAGGGCTGTGGGTCATCGATTGTGCCCAGACAGGGAAACTCTGCTCAACTCCCAGATCCTTGTGCAGACCCAAGGAACTTGTCTGGAGTTACCACAGAATATCCTGAGCTAGAAGGGACCCACAAGGATCACCAAAGTTCAGCTGCTGTCCCTGCAGGACACCCAACCATCACCCTGTGCCTGATCCTGCAGTGAACACCTTGTGAATTTCCCTCTGTTTCTCCAGGGCACTCAGAGGGCTCATGGGTGTGAGATCATGCATTTCATTTCCCTTTTTCACTTCTGGCTGTGTTATTCAGCTTCTAAGAGTTCAAGAGCTCCAGGTCTCCATTCTCCTCCTCCCTAGGCTGTGCAGCTTTCCCAAGGCTCTGCCCAGCAGGGATGAATGTGGACATCCTTCATGAGAGCAGTGCAAACAGGAAAAGGAGGAATTAAACACAGGTTACCACCATGGCTGGGGCTAATCCCTGGGTGAGGAATGTGTCCTCCAGGAAGGCTGAGGGCTTCCAAGTGGGCATAATCCAGTGGGAAAAATTGGTGTTCAGGACTTGGGCTGCTGAAGGGGAGGTGTTGGAGACTTGTTTGGGTTGTGGGCACAGCAGTGGCCAGACTCAGGTCATCCCTGGATGGCTTTTAGTCCTGCTGAGCGACATCAGCTGGGCTTTGTCTCCTCTCAGTGATTTCCTTGTGCTGGGTGGTGCTGGTGGCTGTGGAGGGCCGTTCCTGCCACCCTCTGGTCCCTGCTGCCTGTTTCATTTGGGATGGCACCTGCAGAGCCCGGCTGGGGCTGGTTGGAGGTGGGGACGTGCTCCGCTCCGTCCAGCCGTGCTTGGATCGGTGCAACATTCACACTGGCTTGAGCAATTAGTTAATGAAGCAGCACAAATGCAGTTGCCAGGCCAACCCAAAGCCAAACGTGTCCGGCTGGGAGATGCAGCCTGACAGCTTTTGAGCTTTTTGGGAGAAGTGGGACTCCAGCAAACCTTGCGTGGATTTCCATGATCCAGCCCTCCAGAGCTGCCCGGGGATTTGGGATCCCGAGACACAGGATGTGTGAGGAGAGTGATGAGCTCATGGTTGGGATCAATTCCTGCCCATCCATACAGCAGCTGCATCTTCCTGTGCCACATCAGGCCACCGGTGAGCTCCGGGGTGTGGCAGTGAAGGAACATTTCTGGCAGCAGGAATTGCCAGGAGGGAAGGGCTTGGCCATGCTGCTGGCACTGGGGTGTCCCTGCTGCAGCATCCCCAGCCTGCTGGTCCAGTCTGAGCTGGTGGCCAGGACAAGGCTTTACCACTCCCACCAGGGCAGGTCAGGGCTGCTCATCAGCTTCCAGGCCTGTTCTGAAGCAGGGTAATGGGCTTGGGGAACCCCAAAATGGGTCCTTCCTTTGGGGCATCCCAAAATGGATCTGTCTTTTGGGAAACTCCAAAATGGGTTCATCTCTTGAGGCATCCTAAAATGGGTCCATCTCTTGGGGATCCCCAAAATGGGTCCATCTCTTGAGGCATCCCAAAAAGGGTCTGTCTCATGAGGCATCTCAAAATGGATCCATCTCTTGGGCAGCCCCAAAATGAGTCCATCTCTTGGGGACACAGCTTTGTTGGCGTGGCAGGGGTGCCCCCTCTTTCCCCAGCTCCAGTGGGACACGTGGGGCTGGCTCTGTTTCCATGCCTCAGGCAGGGCTGGGGGAAGGCCAGGGTGTAAACAACGTGGGATGAGCCTCTTGGAGGGATGGATGGGCTCAAGTCCTACTAGGCCAGCGTGTCTCCTGCTTGGAAGTGATGCAGGGATCACATCCATGCCGTGTGTCACCCTGAGAACGAGCCTGGCTGCAGGTGCTGGGCTGGGTCTCCAACATGACACCTGCCTGGTAGCACTTTTAGGGCCAGAAGTTCTCCATTCACAGCAGAGATGTGCTGCCCCCTGTGCTTTACTGGGATGGAGGTTGTGGAATGGGATGGAGCTGATGGGATGGGATGATGGAGCCTGTGGGATGGGATGATGGAGCTGATCCTCTGATGCTGGAGGAGGATCCAGAGCTGTCTGTATTCCCTGTTCTTGGGAGAAATTGTTGTTAAAATTCTTTCAGCCTGAAGGAAACAGATGTGACGTGGTAGGTCCAGACAAGCCAAGTGTTGGAGGCACTGGATGAGATGCTAATGTGGATTTTTTTTTCCTCCTGAAACCTGGTTTTATCTCCAAGATGAAACACTTGGCTGTGAGCATCACCAACTGATGTTAGATCCTAAAAACTGTCTGGCCAGATGTTTGAGGACATGGACAGCAACATCTGGCCTGCTGATGTGGAGTGAGAGAGCACCACTTCTGGGAGGGGACTGGGCATGACTTGAGCACCTCGGGACCTCAGGACCTCCCATGTCCCCTGGGAGTCCAGAGCACTCTTCCCTAAGCTGGGGTTTAATGGCTGCTGCAGGAACACCCAGGAGAGGAAGTTGATGGCCACATCTCCCTAAATGTGACACCAATCTCCAGCTTTTGCTCGAGTTTGTGCCCTTTGGCAGGACCCTGGAGCTCTTTGGAGGATGCTCTGTGGGTCTGCCTCTTTCCTGACCCTGCCTGAGCACTGAGCTGGCTCTGGCAGCCTGTGGAAGAGCCAAAATTTGGAGTCAGATCTGACCCATGGTCAGGGCAGGAGAGGACATCAGTGTATGGAATGACTGTGCCTGGGGATCAGGGATTTAGGGGTTGACACCCTAAACCTACAAAGCTCAGAGGAACTGCCCTTTGAAGGGCCCAGTTCCTGCTCTGAGAGGCCCATCTTGGTTCCAGGGTCGGGCTGGGGATGTGACAGCACTTTCTGCAGCCAGGCTGATGCTCCCCACCTCAAGCATCCTCCCTCCCTCCAGCCCAAGCCATCCCTGTGCAGAGGGACACGGCGTTCCCACAGAGCCACAATGTCCCCTGCAGCTGCTGCTGCAGCAGGGACACGCCCAGGGGGCTGAGGCAGCAATCTGGGAGCCCTTTTTGGGATCTTGTGCCCTTGGGCCCACTTTCCCCGTGGGAACACCATGCCCTGGGCCACAGGATGCTCTTCCCAGCCTCTTTCTTTCCATCTGTTCTTCTGTCCTTCCTTCCCCAGCTGGATTTTCATTGCAGGGGCAGGAATTCTTCCTGGCTGCTGCCTTCTGCTCACCCCTTCCATGGTGTACCACCATGGCCCCTGTGCTTTACTGGGATGGAGCCTGTGAGATGGGGTGATGGAACTGATGGGATAATGGAGCCTGTGGGATAAGATGGGATGTTGTTAGAGGCTGTAGGATGGGATGAGGGTGGAGCTGTTGGGATGGGATGATGATGGATCCTGTGGGATGGGATGATGATGTAGCTGGTGGGATGATGATGGAGCCTGTGGGGTGGGATGATGATGATGTAGCTGATTGGATGGGATGATGATGTAGCTGATGGGATGATGATGATGGAGCCTGTGAGGTGGGATGATGATGGAGCTGATGGGATGATGATGGAGCCTGTGGGGGGGGATGATGATGGAGCTGATGGGATGGGTTGATGATGGATCCTGTGGGATGGGATGTTGACATAGCTGATGGGATGGGATGGAGCTGATGGGATGATGGTGTAGCTGATCAAATGATGATGGAGCTGATGGGATGGGTTGATGATGGATCCTGTGGGATGGGATGTTGACATAGCTGATGGGATGGGATGGAGCTGATGGGATGATGGTGTAGCTGATCAAATGATCATGGAGCTGATGGGATGGAGCTGATGGGATGATGGTGTAGCTGATCAAATGATGATGGAGCTGATGGGATGGAGCTGATGGGATGATGGTGTAGCTGATCAAATGATGATGGAGCTGGTGGGATGGTGGTGGAGCCTCAGTGCTGCCCTGCAGACAGCACTGTTGTTGCTGGATCCTCGCTCCGGGGCGAGAGCCAAGTGAGCAATGGCAGGAGGAGCAGGGATGTGCTGGCACAGCTCCTTCCCAGCTGTGCCTGCTGTCAGGGCAGGAGCAGGGAGCAGCACTGCACAGGCACCCCTCGCTGCCAGCTCCTGCACACAGAGGACAATTCCTGCTGTGTTTGGTGGGCAGCATGCATGGGCACAGGCAGCAGCTCTGTCTGCCCAGCTCAGGTACCCAGGTGCTCTCCATCCCCTCTTTCCCAGCCCGGAGCTGCCCTGAGCCCCCTCTCCCCATGGAGAGGCCAAAGGATGTGACCAAGGGCAGGCAGGACACCAAGGGTAAGGCCAGTGTCCTCCTGGGGCTCCCTGCAGGCAGATTTATTTATTTATTTGTTAAAGGCACCTTTAGGCAGGAAAGGTGATGGATGTGCAGTAGGTAGGAATGGCATTGAGGAATGGCTGTTTTCTCCAGGTTTTGCAGCAGGACAGCCAGACAGTGACACTCAGAGGCTCCTGTTTTATCCCTGCTGGCACCAGCGCCAGCTCTGGACCCTGCTGGGCTTTACCCAGGGAACCAGCACCCTTGGGGTGGCCCACAGGGAAGGCTCCCAAGGCTGAGGCTGACATCCTCACACCTCTGTTTTCTAGTTCAGAGACATTCCTTAACTGGCTTTTTATTGGGCATTTCCATCCCTGTCCCTGGGACCAGGGGCTCAGAGCACAATGCTGCAGGGATGAAATCCAGGGAGAAATGCTGTGTGAGCACTTGGCACAGACTGCTTTCCTCAGGCTCAGCTCTGTGAGGGACAGTGGTTCACACACCAGGGTCAGAGGGGACCTGCAGGGTTTGGGGGCACCTCTGTCCCCCCAAAACAGATGTTTGGGCAGCACTGGCAGGAGGGCAAGGCTTGAACCCCACTTCCTGCACCCCAACCCCAAAGGTTGTCCCACTGCCACCTGCTCGTGTCCCTGGACTGCATCTCCCAGGGAGCTGGCCCAGGGCAGGAGCAGGGGAATTTAGGGTGGGGTGGGGTGGTCCCTGGGGTGCTGCTGTCCTGCCTGGTTGCATAAGCCCAGCAGCCAAGGGAGGTGAAATGGGATTGTGAGGGATTACAAGGAACAGGCTCAGGCCGCTTGATTCTTGTTTCTAAAAGGAGCTCTTAAGCTGCTGTTGTTTTCCCAGCACTTGGGATTAGGGCTGAACCTCGTGGGGTGGCCCCCAGGCTCCCCAGAGGAACCCCCCAACCAGCACATGCTCCCCACCATCCTGGGGTCTGTCTGTGAGTGCCAAGCACAAGAGAAAAACAGGGCTGGGGGTGACCACCCCTCCCTGGGTACCCCAAAACCACCGCCATCCCCTCCTTCATCCCCAGTTAAGGCACAGGGTGAGCGGGGCTCAGCGTGACCCCGCTCACGGGTGGGGGTTTGGTGTCCCCAGAGCAGCCCCTGCTGCTGCCACAGGCCCTGGGGTGCTGTAGGAGGGACACTGGGTCTCACCATTGCCAATGTCCCCGTTCTTCCAGAGATTATGCACGATGTGATCCGGAAGGTGAAGAAGAAGGGGGAGTGGAAGGTGAGCACCGAACCCAGGGAGGGGCCAGCAGGGGAGGAAGCAGGGAAGGGGGCAGGTGTGGGCAGGGTGGGGAAGGTCCTGCCGTGCCCCCAGCTCACGGGGTGCTCACGGGGTGCTCACCTGTCCCAGGTGCTGGTGGTGGACCAGCTGAGCATGCGCATGCTCTCGTCCTGCTGCAAGATGACCGACATCATGACAGAGGGCATAACCAGTGAGTATCCCCTCCCTGCCTGCACATTCCCTGGGGGAAGGGCCAAATCTGCCTCTGCACCAGGACGCCCACAAGGGCATCTCCAGGCTGGCACAAGGAGGTTGGCACAGCCCCCACCCAGCCCTATCCCACTTGGGATGGAGCCACTCCACCTCCCATTGTCCATGGATGGCTCCTGGTGCCAGGCTGGAGTTCCACAGGTCCCTCCTTGCCTGCTGGGGCTGGAGCAGCCAGAACATCTTGTCTCCTGGCAGTCCTTCAGCCCAAGAAGGGGACCAGGTGTTGGGTTTTTATCAGCCTGATAATTAAATCGCTCCCTGCAACACTTGGGAAGGAGAAGGAAATCCCAGGCTGGGTACTGGCAGGTGTTGGGGATAGTGGGGTTTTGTCTGAGACAGCAGAGCTTCATCCTCAAATGAAGGGGGATGTGAGGATCAAGCAAGGGAACAGCAGCACAGGAGCACAGACAGATCCATGGCCCCTGGGACCTGGGCAGGTGCTCACACCCACAGCTCCAGCAGGGACCACGGGGCTGGGATGGGGTGGGCAGGGACGAGTGGCTGGGCATGTTTTAGATGTGGAGGGGCTGCCATGGGGTGTCCAATGGCCGTGGGGATCCAACCACCACGGAGTGTCCACCAGCCCTGCGAGGCTGAGTGCCCTGCCCACAGCCCTCCCTGCCATGATCCCTGTTTTCCCCCCAAGTTGTGGAAGACATCAACAAGCGCCGGGAGCCGCTGCCCAGCCTGGAGGCCGTGTATCTCATCACCCCCTCTGAGAAGGTGAGTGCATGCAGGACACAGGGACAGGGCCTCTGGCCAGGGTGAGGTCCTGGCATGGGCATGCTGGCTCCAGTGAGGCCAGTGGTGCCAGCAGGGTGATGGGATGGAGGTGCAGAGCTTGCCCTGAGCCAGGAGGGAGGCCCACAGTGCCATCCTGCCCAGCCCAGCTGCTCCCTCTCTCTTCCAGTCCATCCACTCCCTCATCAACGACTTCAAGGATCCCCCCACCTCCAAGTACAGAGCTGCCCATGTCTTCTTCACTGACTGTGAGTACCCAGAGGGGAGGGACAGGCACTGAAACGGTGCCAGCGGGTGGGGAGGGGTGAGGGATGAGGGGTGGAGAGATGCTGAGCACCACCCTCCTCCTCCTCCTCCTCCCCTTGCAGCCTGTCCCGACGCCCTCTTCAACGAGCTGGTGAAATCCCGTGCTGCCAAGGTCATCAAAACCCTGACGGAGATCAACATTGCCTTCCTCCCTTCCGAGTCCCAGGTGAGCCTGGGCTGGGCTGGGCCAGGCCGTGGGACAGCCAGGGGGTGCTCCAGGTCCCTGTGCAGCCCATCAGGGTTTGTGTAACAGCCTTGCACCCCCAGCTGGCTCCTCGCTCTGCCTCCCTGTCTCCTTAGATGACTTCCCAGGCTGATCCCACAGGGGATTTAGCGGGTGCTGTGCCTTGGCCCCGTGCCCACAGCTGTGCTGGCCAGCTCTGCTACCAGCCAAGGACACAGGGAGCTGGCCCTGGGCCATCTGCCCCTGCTGGGGACAAAGGGACCAGGGGGCAGACAGTGCCAGACCTGCTTGGTGGCATTAACCCTTCAAGCCTCAGCATTCCTAGGGAGTGAGCTCTTGGTTTTTACTGGGGGCACAGCTGGGGAACAGTGTGTTTCTGCTTGTCCCCAGGTCTCTGTTTCCCTGCCTGGGAGCAGGTGACTGCTGAGGGCAGGGGCCTTCTGCCTCCTCTGCTCAGCTGGGAGGGACACATGGATAGGGATCCTAGCATGGAGCTGCAGCTAGGGTTCTGGGAGCTGGAAATTCTGAGGGATGCCCTGAGCGTTGCTGAGCTCCCACTGCTTGGTGCCAGGCTTGGCTGGGTCCATCTGGGCATGACTCTGGTTTCCAAACCCAGCTGGGGTAGGGCTGCTCTTCTGCAGACATCCCCTCTGACCTCCCTGCCTCTGCACCCCCAGGTTTATTCTCTGGATTCGGCCGACTCCTTCCAAAGCTTTTACAGCCCACACAAGGCCCAGATGAAGAACCCGATCCTGGAGCGCCTGGCAGAGCAGATTGCCACGCTCTGTGCCACCCTGAAGGAGTACCCAGCCGTGCGGTACCGCGGGTAAGGCCAGCCTGGGCACCCAGGGGCATGGATGGGGCTGCTGTATCCAGAGTGTGGGGATGGACGGGCTGGTGGTGTGGACAGACAGCCATGCTCAGTGTAAACAGGCTCAGACTTGTTGGTCTGAGGAGCTGAGGGGATTGAGATTCTGAAATCTTAAGTGGCACCAAGGTAAAGGAGAGGTGGGAGTGGGCAACAAAACCTGCTCATGTCCCTGCTCTCCCGTGAGCCAAGGATGTTGCACAGGAAGCCAACATCTCCTCCCCATCCCGTGCCCTGTGGGGCTGACCTGTCCCCCTGCCTCCCCCAGGGATTACAAGGACAATGCCATGCTGGCACAGCTCATCCAGGACAAGCTGGACGCCTACAAGGCTGATGACCCCACCATGGGCGAGGTGAGCGCTGCTGGCAGCCCCGGGGGAGCTGCTGGGGCACTCCTGAAGTCCTGCTCAGACTCTGCCCTGTGGCAGCCACACACCCTGAGTGGGGACCCCAGAGCAGCCCCCTGAGCAGCTGTGGGGCTGAGGGAGCCCCCAGCCCAGTGCTGATGGCCCTGCTGTGTCCCAGGGTCCCGACAAGGCTCGCTCCCAGCTGCTCATCCTGGACCGTGGCTTTGACCCCGCGTCCCCCGTGCTGCACGAGCTGACCTTCCAGGCCATGAGCTACGACCTGCTGCCCATCGAGAACGATGTCTACAAGTGAGTGCACTGCTGCCAGCCCCCTGTGACACCCCTGAGACTCCCCTGTGACACCCCTGAGGCCAGTCCTAGAGCAGCAGCTGGGAGCTCAGCATCCCTCCGTCCATCACACGTCCTCCATTGGGAGACACCAGTGCTGCACTCTGGCAGGCCTGGTGGGCAGGACTGGGACTAAAAGGGCTTTTCCAGCCTTGAGCCCTCGGCTCATTCCCGACATTTAGGAGTTGAAGGGGTCTAAGAAGGGAAGAGGTCAATCCCAGCTGAAATCACTTTGCTGCTGGCACAGCCAAGAAGAGCCCTCATGTGCCCCCACCTCCCTAAGCCCAGCAGCCAGGGGACTGTGTGTGCCCTCAGGCCACCCCCCTGTGACGTTCTTTTCCTCATCCCAGGTATGAGACGAGTGGCATTGGTGAGGCCCGGATCAAGGAGGTTCTCCTGGACGAGGACGATGACCTGTGGGTCACCCTGCGCCACAAACACATCGCCGAGGTGTCCCAGTGAGTGGCCCTGGGGCTGGTTTGCTGGCTGGGTGGGACACTGGCTTGGCATTGCCACCCAGCCCGCTGTGAGGGTGCCCTCCCCACTCACACACTCACAGCTCTGCCCTCCTCCTCTCTCCAGGGAGGTAACCCGGTCTCTGAAGGAGTTTTCTTCCAGCAAGAGGATGAACACGGGTGACAAGGTGACCTGATGTATCCACTGAGCTGGGGACAGGCTCAGCCACAGGCTGGCACATGGTGGGGTCTCCTGGGGACACTGTGCCAAGGAAGAGGGGTGGTCAGGTTCCTGGTGGGGGGAGATGGATGTGGAGTGCCAGCCCTACACTTCTGGCTGGAAATGGGGTGCTGTGGGAGAGCTCTGCACCCAGGGATCAGTCTGCCCACAGCACAGGGTCCGTGCACCTCCCACAGCAGCTGCTCTGTCCCCATTCCCTCAGTTGGTGGCGGTGAGGGGACCCTGGTGGCAGGCTGTAAAAGTGGCCAGGAGCTGAAAGAACCATCTGAACCCCAGCCAGGAACATGAGGCTCCCAGAGGGAGATCCTCAGGACATTACTCCCCACCACACCCCAGTTTGCAGAGCTGCAGACTCCTCCTACCTCTCAGCTTCAGAGGAGGTGACCTGGCAGTGACACATCAGGTGTCACCAAACCCCCATGGGGGGCTCACGTGGGGACAGAAGTCCTTGGCAGGGTCATTCCCTTTCTGCTCATGGTCCCCAGGTCCCTGAGGGTGAGTGACCATGTCCCCTTCCCTCACAGACCACCATGAGGGACCTGTCCCAGATGCTGAAGAAGATGCCACAGTACCAGAAGGAGCTCAGCAAGGTAAGGGGAGGGGACATTGTGTGTTCAGTGACTGAGCCCATCCGGGCAGCAGGAGGTGGCAGCCCTCCCTGGCCACAGCTGGTGGCACAGGGACCCTCAGCTGCTGCCAGCACTGCAGAGGTGACTACTCTTGTGTCCCCAGTACTCGACCCACCTGCACCTGGCCGAGGACTGCATGAAGCACTACCAGGGCACTGTGGACAAGCTGTGCCGAGTTGAACAGGTACCAGACACCTCCTGACATTGCCACAGGAACGTGGGGGCTGCAGCTCCACCCTCCCAGCACGGAGTGGTGATGAGCACGTGTTCCCTGCAGGACCTGGCCATGGGCACCGATGCTGAAGGCGAGAAGATCAAGGACCCCATGAGGGCCATTGTCCCCATCCTGCTGGATGGCAATGTCAGCACCTATGACAAGATCCGCATCATCTTGCTTTACATCTTCCTGAAGAATGGTGAGGAGGATGCCTGGGCAGGGCTGTGGGCTGGCAGGTCCAGGTTTGGCCAGGACGATCCAGCTGGGAAAACCCAGCCCTGCCTCCCTGACCAGGCTGAGTGTCCTAAGGTGGCAGCAGAGGGGCTGTGTCCCCTTGGGGAGACATTCCTGAGGAGAACACTCCCTGTTGCATTCCCAGGGATCACCGAGGAGAACCTGAACAAGCTGATCCAGCACGCTCAGATCCCGGCAGAGGACAGCGAGATCATCACCAACATGGCCCACCTCGGGGTGCCCATCATCACAGACGTGAGTGTCCTCCTCCCGCTGCCCCCGCCCCTCTGCTCTGCCACCCCGGGGTGGCCTGGGGGGTGTCCCTGGTGCTGCTGTGTCTCAGGGTGTCCCTGTGCTCTGTGCCCAGTCCACGCTGCGCCGCCGGAGCAAGCCGGAGCGCAAGGAGCGCATCAGCGAGCAGACCTACCAGCTGTCCCGGTGGACCCCGGTGATCAAGGACATCATGGAGGTGAGCCAGCATCCAGGACAGGGCTGGGGGCAGAGCAGGGAATTCCAGAGCCACCCAGGAAGGGACCTGCACAGACCTGGGTGCTCCCAGCCCAAGCCCTGACACCTCTCTGAACACGCGTCCTCCAGGCTGCTCCCTGCCTGGGATTGCAGCACGGTTGGGATATTTTGGGAGGGTTTCCTGGCCTCTGCAGGCGTGCTGACCCTGGGTGGGATGCACAGAATCACAGAATGTAATGAGTTCAAAGGGACCCACCAGGATCACCCAGCCCAGCCCCTGGCCCTGCCCAGACCCCCACCAACCCCACCCTGTCCATCCCTGGCAGCGCTGTCCAAACGCTCCTGGAGCTCTGGCGGCCTCGGGGCCGTGCCCATTCCCTGGGGAGCCTGGGCAGTGCCAGCACCCTCTGGGGGAAGAACCTTTCCCTGCTCTCCAGCCTGAGCTGCCCTGGCCCAGCTCCAGCCGTTCCCTGGCTCTTGTCCCTGTCCCAGAGCAGAGATGGGAGCTGCCCCTTCTCTTTCCCTCATGAGGAAGTTTCAGACTGAAGTGAGGTCTCCCCTCAGTCTTCATGACCCAAGCCAGGCCTGCCAAGCACTCCTGGATTACAAGTGCAGTAACAGCTTGGCTGGTTGTGTGTGTGCCACCATGGCCACCAAGGTTGAGTGTCCTTGTTAAAGCCTTCCCCATGTCCCAGCAGAGCCAGGGGACAGGCATGGCTCTGTACAGCTGTGTCTGTGTCCTCAGGAGCTGTCCCAGGAGCTCTGCACTGGGATAGCCCTGGCTCAGACCAGCATAGCCACAGCTCCCTTGGGTCCCAAAAGCACAGAGCTCATGTTTACCTTTGTCACAACCCCCCTGCTGGGGTGGCCTCACCCCCAGGACACCCCTCAGCCTCACTCCCAGGACAGAGGTCTCCTGGGTGGCACTGACCCTGGGTGACACTGACCCTGGCAGCGGGTGCCTCTTGCTGAAGGGGGATCCCAGGGCTGGAACCTCCAGCTCAGCGCCTGCTCCTGAGCTCCTCAGGAGGGGAGTGCTGGGCACAGCCCTCTGGAGGGGCTGTGGGGCCTGAGGCTGTGCCTGGCTCCTCGCTGACCCTGTGGCTGTGTGTCCTCAGGATGCCATCGATGACAAGCTGGACACCAAGCACTACCCGTACATCTCCACCCGCTCCTCCGCCTCCTTCAGCACCACTGCCGTCAGGTGGGTGCCCCTCCTGCCCTGTCCGTGCCCACCTGGCACCTGGGTCGGTGTCAGCACCCATCCCACACAGCCCCAGGGGTCTCCCCAGTCTGGGAGCTGCTCTGAGGGCATTCAGGCATCCTGTGCCTCAGTTTCCCCTCAGGCACTTCATGTCTCTGTTCCCTTGAGGCACCTCAGGTCTCAGTTTTCCTCCAGACAGCCTGTGCCTCTGTATCCCTTTAGGAATCCCTTGTCTCAGTTTCCTTCAGGCACCCTGTATCTCCATTTTTCTTTAGGCATCCTGTGCTCCAGTTTCCCTACAGATACCCTGTCTCTCTGTTCCCTTTAGGAATCATGTGCCTTCGTTTCCCTTCAGGCATCCTATTCCTCAGTTTCCCTTGAGGTATCTCATTCCTCAGTTTCCCTCCAGACATCCTGTGCCTCTGTTTCCCTTTAGGAATCCCATGCCTCAGTTTCCCCTTAGCCGCCCTATGCCTCACCTTTCCTTCATGTATCCCATGCCTCTGTTTTCCCCATGGCATCCTATGCCTCAGTTTCCCTCCAGGCACCCTGTGCTTCTGTTCCCCTGCAGGAATCTCATGCCTCAGTTTCCCTTTAGGAATCCCATTGCTCATTTTCCATTCGGACACCTGATGCCTCAGTTTCCCTCCCTGTAACAGCGAGCAGCACTCGTGGCTGGCACACTGGACTTGCCCACTGTAACAGCAATGTCTGTGTGATTTAATTGAGATGTGGTGCCTGTCCTTCACCCTCCTCTTCCTCTCCTCAGTGCCCGCTACGGCCACTGGCACAAGAACAAGGCCCCCGGCGAGTACCGGAGCGGCCCCCGCCTCATCATCTTCATCCTGGGCGGGGTCAGCATGAACGAGATGCGCTGCGCCTACGAGGTGACACAAGCCAGCGGCAAGTGGGAGGTGCTAATAGGTGAGTGGTGGCCCCGGGGCTGGCCCCTCCCGCTGGCTGCTCATCCCACGCTCCATCCCGCAAATTCCCGGCTCCAGACGACTGCGGGAGCTGGAACTCTGCGGAAAGGTTTCCTCTGGACATCTGTTGTCACCCCTGTGTGTCCCCGCCTTCCCCATCTGGGTTGCGTCACTCCAAACATCCTCGTTTTTGCTTCCATTTTTTCGTGTCTCCTGGCTGTTTTTGTCCGAGCAGGGCTGGGTGAGAGGGGAAGAACGCGTTGCTCCTCGGTTTTGGGGTCATGACAGGAAGAGGAGTGCAAAATAAAGAGGGGTGCAAACAGGAACCAGTTTTTTCAGTTGCACAGGGCATGCAACAGGACATGGTCAGGATGAGCTCCCATCTCTGCTCCCAGGGGAGCCATGAGTCAGGCACAGAGGACACAGTGGATGCTCTACCAGGTGGTAGCAAGGAGCTGTTAGGTCCCTTAAATTCCTCTGGGAAGCACAGCATGAATACACACCTTGTAGGGCACAGGCAGGTGTCCTTTACCATCTGATCGGATGCCCTGGATGCCTGGAGCCTGTCCCAGCATCTCTTCTGCTCCTTGGGAGCAGCATCCCATTCTCCATGACCTCCTGCTGCCCCAGCTGTGTCCCTGTCACCGGACACCCATCCTGCCTGTCACCCGTCTCATCCCGCCTCTCTCCAGGGTCCATCCCCTGCATGCGCCTCCGAAGCTCTGGGCTCCGCCTGCCTCCTTCCCCTTCCTCGGGCTCCGCCTGCCTCCTTCCCCTTCCTCCTTCCCCTTCCTCCCCCAGAAGCAGCTGGTGGTGGTGGTGGCGTGGGGGAACCTCGGCGCAGCCGTCAGCCCCGCTCTGTTCTCCTGCAGGTTCTACTCACATTCTCACTCCCACCAAATTTCTCATGGACCTGAGGCACCCCGACTTCAGGGACTCCACTAGGGTATCATTTGAGGATCAGGCTCCAGCAATGGAGTGAGCCAAAGAAACCAAGTAAAGGCAGCTTACTAATGAAAAAGAAACTCTTCCTCCCAGAAGGGTTTTCTTTGATTCTTCCGTTCCTCCTTTTTTTAATTCTTTACTGATTTGGTGGGTTCTCCGATTAGAAAATGCTTGCGGTTCCTCCGACCAGGTGGAAAAGCATCCGGCGTCACTCCATCATCCCTCAGCCATGTCCCCTGGCTGGCTCCTTCATGCCATGAGTTCCCCCTCGCCAGGGCCGGCGGGGTCGGGGTCCTGCCTGCCCCACGGAGGCGTCCCAGGGCCGGGCAGGGGGACAGAGCTCCGGATTCTGCCCTGGGAGCAGCTGGAGTGGGGCTGGGCGAGAGGGGCAGCAGTGGAGACACCAGCACTCATCCTGGTCCATCTGGGCACTGCTGGGACCCCACAGCTCCGGGGTGCCCTGGGGCTGGAATCGCGCTCAGCTCAGGTTTGCTCTTGGATAGGCAGGAGCCTCGTGATGTTGCAGACCCCCAAACCTGCCCTGGGGTTCAGCTCCTGCTGGTTTCACCAGTGACTGCCACCCCGACATCCCCCGTGTGCTGGTCCCTGCAGTGCCAGGGGGCCTGTGGGGCTGTGGGCAGCATGGTGGGAGCCCCACTGGCACCGTGCTGGGGGACCCCCGAGTGAGGGGCAGCAGAAAGCGAGAGCCTTTCATTTTCCTTGTCCCGTCCCACCCCTCCCGGCCACCTCTCTGTCCCCAGGATGCTCCGTGCAGGTTGGGGACCTGGGGAAGGTCCCTCCATGCCGGCTGTTCCCTGCATCTCCCACCCCTGCACCCCAGCAGTGCCTCCTGCATCCCCCATGGGCCCTGCAGTGACCCCAGTGCCATAACCCCCCTGCACCGGCACCTCCCGGCCCCTGCCTCACCCCGCCAGCTCCATCCCTCGCCTCCATTCCTCCTCCTCCGTCCTTGTCCCGTTCTCCATGCCCCCACAGCCCACCCCCGTCCCCACAGACTGCATTTCCTCGCAAGCATTTCCAGCGGCGCGGGGCCGGCGCCGCCAGGTAAGGGGGACCCGGGACAGCGGGGACAGCGGGGACAGTGGGCGGGATGCAGCGGGGGGATCCCAAAGCCATCACTGATCCCCTTGCACCCCTTCTCCTCTGCTCCCACAGGGTCCACGCACATCCTCACCCCACAGAAACTGCTGGACACGCTGAAGAAACTCAATAAAACAGAGGAAGAGAGCAGCAGTTAAAAGGAAACGCTGTCACCACTCGATGCCGACCCATGTCCCCGCCGGGCGCCCGGCCCTGGGTGCCACCCTGCACCCAGTGGGCCCAGCTTCTCTCTTGTTCTTGTGTTTAACCCCCTTCTCCCCTCCCAGCGCCTCCCCCATCTCATTTTATCCACAGGGAGGGGATAACAGCCAAAAAAAAATAATATATATATATATATTAAGAAAATGGATGCATTGTGTTTAAGAGAAAAAGGAAAAAAAAATTCTATATATTTGCAGCTGCAGCTGTGGGAAGCGCCCAGGAGCTCATTGCTGAGTAACCATCTGCCCATTGCTAGTGAATATGGTGGGGAAAATGACAGAAAACCACATATTTTTGGGGAGTGCTCCTCACTGGGGTCTCGTGCGGGTGGGAGGACAGGTGGACAGACACCCCACACCCGCTGGGCTGGC
>VWZV01002651.1:307-19029 GCA_013397155.1 Irena cyanogastra | reverse complement strand
GTCCAACCGCATTTATTTCCTTCAAAAATAGGTGATTTCTTCGTACAAAATACTGCCCCAGTGGCTCTGCTGGGCGTTAAAAAATAGGGGATAAGGAAAAGAACCCCATCATTTGGTCCTGGCTACTGCATTTGGGATAATTAACCACACTTTCCACATGTTCCCATCAGGCCCTGACTGGGCTGGGGGAGTCACAGCTTCCAGCTTGGGGCACGGGCTTGAACAGAGGCAACCAGAGACACATAAAACCTCTGTAAAATCCCCCAAACCTCTGTAAAATCCCCCAAACCTCTTTAAAATCCCCCAAACCCAGCCCTCGCGCCCCAAAAAGGAGAAGGGGACAGCTCCATTCCCAACCCCTCTGAGCTCATGTCAGGATCAGGCTCAGGGGGAGCTTGGAAGGCTCCAGACCTGAGTCCCTCACTGATCCCCCCCTCCACATGTGGGTATTTGTACAACAAATAAAAGCAAAATAAATACATTTGACACTGGCACTTCAGGTAGGTCCTACAGATAAACACAGGCTGAGGTGCTGGGTGTGGAGCAGGAGTTTGGCTGGACCCAAAGCTGCCCCAACCACATCCTTTTCCCTAAAAAATAGGCATTAACTCCTTAGAAACCCAGCTGGGAGGAGCAGGGCTCCACAGACCCCACACCTGCTTTGGTCTCAGCAGGTGACTTTTCCTCTACCAGCCCTGCTTCCCTGAGGATCCCAGGGGGAAAACCTCAAATCCTTCATTTTATTTTCTGCCTGGGTGATGCTGTGGGCAGCCACATCCAGGGATGACCAGAAAAACCCCACAAATGCCCTAAGGGTTGTGCTGGAAATGCAAACCAGAATATTTATATATATGTATCTGTAGAAAGATATATCTATAGAATCAGATACAGATCTGTACATACACAGATCTATTTCTATCTGTCTCTCTAGATATAGACATATAACTAAACATAGATATGCCTATATCTAGATATATCCATTTATAGATACACATATATCACACACACACATTATAGATCATCAATCAACACTCAAAAGAGTGATTTACCTCCTTACTAGCTAAAAAATTCACATAAAAACCACCAAAAAAAAAAAGTTTCCCCAGGGAGGATCCTGCTGGGTTCAAGTCCAAGGGCAGAGGGCAGAGGGCACAGCCTCCTGAGGAGGCCTAAAGGCTGGCAAAGGGGTGGAATAGGGGATCCCAGGGAATCCCAGGGATTTCTGCCCACACAGGCACAGAGGTAAACACAGCTGCCAAGGGGGCTCGACCCACACGAGGTCAGAGTATCCCCAGAAGTGCTCAGGGTGGGGCGGCCACTGCCCCGGGGGGACACAGGGCCACTGCCCCAGGGGGACACAGGGCCATGGCCCCGGGGGGACACAGGGCCACCCCGCTGGTCCCAGGAGATGTTGCTGCGGAATGCCGGAGACTTCTGCCCACACCTTCCCCCGTCCTGCAGCTCGGGAGGTCCTGAAGACAGACAGACAGACGGACAAGCCACGCGGGAACTGCGGGGAGAGCGGGAAGGGGCTGGGAGCCGGGGCAGGACCCCCTGGAGGCACCTCCAGCCCTGGGCCTCGGCTGAGGGGCCCATCCTCACGGAGGGCCGGAGCCGCCGGCGGGGCCCTCAGAAGAGGCAGGAGCCGCGCAGGCCCCGCGGCCGGCCCAGCTCTGCGGCCAGGGCCCGGCTCATGCGGCCGGTGGTCAGCCTCACGCTCTGGGCGGCCTCCACAGCCCGGCCCAGCGACCAGTTCAGCTCCTCCAGCTCCTCCAGGTCCAGGCTCAGGCAGCGGTGGTGGCGCTGGGGCCGCGGGGGACGCTCTGTCCGCCGGGGCCCCGCAGTGACACCGAGGGGGAGCCCGGCCAGGGCTGGGGCTGAGGTAGGAACTGCTGGGGAGCAGTAGCTGGGAAGAAGAAGGGACACGGGCTCAGTGATGGGTTCTGTGCCATCACTCCACCTTATTTCCATCCCTCTTCCCCATCTCCTCTATGCCCACCCCCTAAACACAGTCCCCCCCCAGAGGAGCTGGTGGCTGTGTCACCCCACAGCGGATCCCTGGGGTGGGGACAGCCCCTCTAGGGTTCCCCCTCCACCCCTGCGGGATGCTGACCCCCCCTGAGCGCCCTCCCAGCCCCAGGGCATCCTTACAGCATGGAGGGCACGTAAGGCACGAGGGGGACGGGTGCCAGGCAGACGGTGGCAGCGGGGGCAGCAGGGGTGGCTGCCAAGTACCAAATTCCGGGTTGCTCTGGCTTCTCGGCTCCAGCGTGGGGGCCTGGGGGACAGGAGCCAGCAGGGCCACGCTCTGCTGCAGGGAGGAAGGTGGTTAGATGTCCCCATGGGGGTTAGGTGTCCCCAGGGGTGCGCATCGAGTGGCAGCGCCAGGTGCCATCACCCCCTGTGCCACACTGGGTTAGAACAGTCCCCAAGCATTGTCAAGGGGCTGAGGCTGTCCCTTGTCCCACCACCCGGCCCCCAGGCAGGGAGGAGCTGTGCCAGGCATGTGTCACCCTTGTCACCCACCGTGTGTGGCTCTGTCCCTGCTGCCCGGTGCAGAGGGGCCCATGGGTGCCCGGCAGGTGGGGCAGGACCTTCTCCTGGGGGTGCTGTGCTGGGGCCGCCGGGGGGTGTCACCTCCCCCAAATCCAGCTGTGGAGAGAGGACATCAGGAATGTCCCGTGCAGAGCCAGCCAGGGATGTTTGGGAAGAGCTGAGTGCTTTGGGGGGGCTGATGAGATGGGAGGGGGGGCTTTCCCTGCAGAGAAAGGGGGGTCTGCAGAGGTGGGCTCTGCACTGGCACCTGAGACAGGTGACATTGCTCCCGGTGATGCCAGGAACCCCAGGGAATCCCAGTAACTGCAGGGAATCCCAGGTATTTCTGCCCACACAGGCACAAACACAGATGCCCAGGGGGGTTGACCCGTGCAGGACCCATGGGAGGTCAGGTCATCCCCAGAGCTGCCCAGGTTGGTCCCCCTGGGGGACAGTGAGGTCTGGCCAAGGGACAGTGGGGAGAGCCTCAGGCCATGAGGAATGGGTTTGTCTGTCCCCTCCCTAAGCCTCTCCAGTTAATTAAGGTCATTAGCAGCGGTTAGGGGTGGTAGGGAAGGTTGGAAGGGGCTGGGGGCCACTCACCTGATGCCATCCTGCCCCTGTGACATCGGGGACACCCCGAGGTGCCCGGCTCTTCTCGGGGTGCCGGGGTGGCACGTGGTGTCCCCGCCTGGTACCGTGTCCCTGCCAAACCCCAGCGTGAGCGTGGCCAGGGTCCCCAAGGTGGGGGCGGCCACCTTCAGCCCCACCACGGACAGCCACCAGCACCCACCTGTGTACTGTCCCCGGAATGTCACCGCCCCCGGGGGCTTCCCAAGGTGCTTCCGCAGAGCGGGGGGTGCCCGGGGCGCGGCGGGCGAGGACTCTGACTCGGAGCCTGCGGCGGAGGATGGGGAAGCGGGGTGGCATCCGCTGGGGCCGAGCTCCCGACCTGTAGGACCCGCCCTGGGCTGAGCCTTGCCGGGTCCGTGGGACCACCAGGACCTGGTCCCCACGGTCCTGCAGCCCCACAACATCCTACTGCGTTTGGGGAGGGCAAGTGGCATGCAGGGAGGAGCGTGTCCCCTCTGTCCCCACCCCGCTGGGGTCCCACTTACCGAGGTCCAGCTCCGGCCCGGCCCGTGGCAGCGATGCCGACCTCTCCCTCAGCGTGGGTGTGACCCCGGGGGCCACCCTGCCCCGCACCGGCGGGCTAGGGTCCCTGCGGAGGGGACAGAAATGCTGTCACCACCTCCATCCACCACCAGGTTGGCAGCGCCCTCAAGCCAAACCCCTCCGTGGTCACAGCAGAGCTGGGGACAGGCTGAGGTTGTGAGTGTCCCCACGCTCCCCCCTGCCACCTACCCCGAGGGTGCTGAGTCCTGGGGGACCGATGGTCCGCTGGCCAGCGGCTGCCTGCTGCCCGGGGTGACACGGGGAGTGGCTTTTCCCTCGGGATAGCTGCGGGAGCGGCGCAGGCTCTCCTCCAGCCTCCGCCGCAGCCGCCACACCTCGTCCTGCAGCGCCCGGATGGCCTGGCTGTCCCAGGACAGATGTCCCGGTGAGGAGGGGCTGCAGCCAGCAGGGACCCCAGCAGAGCCGGGGGGCCTGGGGGAGCATCAGCCACCCCCTCCCAGATCCCCCCTCCCCACCACCGGCACCCTGCCAGCAGCTGTGACCCTCCCCAAAACCAAGCCTGGGGCTGGGCTGGTGTCAGTGCCCAGTGGGTGCCTTTGGGGGGTCCTTGTGTCACCCAGGGGGGTCTGGCCTGGTTTGGGCGGTGGGGACACAGCCACTCACTCGCGCTCCAGTCGGGAGCCCAGCAGGTCACAGTGAGCCGCGTCGAGGGACGGCAGGTCGGGAGACAGGAGGGTGGGGGATGGCGTTTCGGGAGATGGCAGGGGGCTGGTTGGGCTCCTAGCCATGGCTGGGGGGTGGCCACCGGCGCTGGCACAGCTCCTGTCTCCCACCTCCGAGTCCGTGTGAGCTGGAGAGGAGGGGGAGCACAGTGAGCCCGGATCAGAGAGCAGAGATCGGGACACACCTCCCTCCAGGGAGGGTGACACCAGCACCACAAGGAGGTCTGGGAACCCCACAAACCGGAGCCACAAAGCCAAGGCCCCCCCAGATCTCTCTCCCTCGCCGAGTCCGGTGTACTCACTGCCATCACCGTCGGGGTCCGGCCCCACCTCGCTGCCCGCGCTCTCGGCCCAGCGAGGGGGGGAGCTGCTCTGTGAGGGGGTGCTGGGGGGCAGCCGGGGCCCCCCTGTGCCCCCCGGGGGATAGATGCCCATCAGTGCCGTCTCGGAGGGAAGCGGGGTCGTCTCTCTCTTCCGTGGGGCACGGAGGCTGCTGGGGATGGGGATGGAAGGTCCCGGCGAGCCCGGAGCCCTGGGGAAGGGATGGGTGATGCGGGCAGCCCCCGGGGCTCGCCCCTGGCCACGGGCACTCTGAACATCTCCAGCCCCGCCAGAACCCTGCTCCCCACAGCCTCAAAGCCTCTCCCGCCACCCCCGCTCCTCTTCAATGCCCCAAATCCCGCAGGCAGAGCCGAACTGCCGAAGGCAGGGCCGTACCCTGGGCCAGGGGGATGGTGCTCGGGGGTGTGCACGGGCGGTGACACCCTGCTGGCCTCCGAGCCCACGAAGCCACTGTCGGTCTCTGGGGACACGATGCGCTGCTCCTGCAGAGGCACGGGGACAGCAGGGTCGGTGCCCAGCACCCCGGGAGGCTCTGGGGATGCTCTCAGGTGGGACCGGTAGTCCCAGGGACTCACCTTGCGGGGCCTGTGCTGCGTGGCAGTGCTGCCTGTCCCACGGAGGGACAGGGGCACCCGTGGTGGCCCAGGGACAGCCAGGGGGGACTTGGCTGGTGACTCCTCAGCAGTGGCAGGGGAGGGGTGGCCCCGTGTCTCCTCCAGATTTGGGGGCTCTCTGGGGGGAAGCGTCGCAGCTCTTCTCTGTGGGAGGTGCCTGTGGGGAGGAGATGGAGCAGGAATGATGGGGCACAGCAACCGCAGATGTGGGGAAATGTCCTGGTCCAGCTCTGCCATGGAGGCTGTTAACTCTGAGGTAAAACTGGAGACCTGATGTCAAACCTCCTGCTCACCCCGCCTGGGGACTCGGCCTCCCACAGCACTTACAAGGGCAAGGTCTCCAGGTTGGGCCCCTCCTCCAGTGACCGTGTCCTGCAGGGAACCTTGCTGGGGCCACCGTCCCCTGCGCTGGGTGCATCCACCTCCTCCTGGGACCCGCTCTCCGCCAGGCTCAGCTGCTCCAGGCTCAGCGACTCCGGCAAGGACTTGAAGTGCTTGTACCTGGGGGGACCCGTGGGCAGGAGCGGGTGGCTTTGGGGACATGCTCCGTGCCCGTGTCCCCCCTGCCCCGCTGAGAGGGCACTCACTGCTCCAGCACGTCCCCGAAGTCCTCCTCCACTTGGCACTCTTTGTGCCAGAGGGTCCAGGGCAGCCCCCCTGCCACCCCCTCGCTGTCCCCCGCTGTCCCCCGAGGATCCTCCAGCAGTGCAGGGCTCTGTGGGCACAGCACAAGGGGGTGAGAGGGGTAATCCCCATAAACACAGTCGGGTGGGGAACCTTTTCACCCCCAGCTCACCTCGGGGTGCGAGGAGTGGGCAGCCGGCGGTGAGGATGGGGCTGGGGGACAGCAGAGCTGCGGGGGGGGCTGAGGGAGGGGCTGCGAGGGGGGCTGAGGGAGGGGCTGCGAGGGGGGCTGAGGGAGGGGCTGCCGCCTGCTCCCCGGCTCCAGCCGCTCCTTCAGCCCCTCCAAGCGCAGCCCCAGGCGGTAAATCTCCCCTTCCACTGTCCTGCAACACACCAGCCATCAGTGTGGGGTGGACAGCGACCCCCGGGGACTCTCCGGGGGCTCTGGGGAGGGGGTGGCAGGGGGATCGAGCACATACCGGTGAGGATCAAAGCCCCCCGCAGCCGCCGGGAGCTGCTGCCGGCCCCGCAGGTATTCCCGCTCCAGCGCATCCTGCGCGTCCTTCAGCATCCTCATCCTCTGCGGCACAAGGGTGCAGGGTCCGAGTCTGTCCGCTGGGCCCCGGGCACCCCCCGTGGTCCTGCCGCCCCCGGCTGGGGTCTGGGAGGGGGCTGACGCACCTGGAGCTGTTCCGAGGGTGTGGGGGTCCCTGCACGCATCCAGCTTTCGAAGGATTCCACCTGGCCGGGGTGGTAGGGGCTGAGCCCGGCCCTGCTGTGCCCCCCCTCCGCACCCCCTAGACCTCCCTATATGAAACATCCTCAGAGACTGCTCCAGCGCAATTCCCCACTGCAGCCCCCTCCCCAGCCTTCCTTCCTTCCTAGCTCCCCACAACACTCCCCCTCCCCACACCCCCCCTGCAGCATCTCCCCCAACCCCTCCAATCCAACTCCGCAGTTGCCCCAGCACCCTCTGCAGCGCCTCCCCAGCCTACCCCCCCAGAACTGCCCCCAAATCCCTTCCCCGCTGCCCTGCAGCCCCCACCAACACTCTCTCCAAAGGCCCTTCTCCATGCACCCCCTCGAAGCCCCTCTCCTCACAGTCCTCCAGCACTCCCCTCTACAGCTCCCCGTTCCTGCATCTCTCCACGCCCCAGCCTCCCCAGCAGCCCCCCAGTCTGTACCTGTGCCGCCAGCCTGCGGCTCTGCCCCGCCAGTGCCCGGGTGAGCCGGGGGCCGGGGCAGCAGCACGGCCCGGGGCAGGTGGGGCAGCCCCCCCCGGGCGGAGGAGGGGACCGAGGCTGGGGTGAACCCCCTCGCTCTGACAGTCCCGGGGCTGCAGCTACGAGAAAAGATGAGGACAAGTGACACCGCAGCACCGGTGACCCCAGGGTGGGGAAGGGGCTGTGGGGGAGCGTCCCCCCAGAACGGAGCAGGGGGCGGTGAGCCAGGCAGGGGACAACACACCTGCACCTGGCGAGGCCGGGGCTGCGGCCGGGGCTGTGGCCATGCCGAGAGCCGCTGTCCGTGCCTGCGGGATGCTCAGGGTCATCACTCGGCTCCCGGTGGCCACGGTGCCCACGGCGAGGCTGCGGCTGGGCTGCGGCGGGTCGGAGAACAGGCTCACCTGGGCAGGGAGAGCGGGTTTGGGCAGCCAGCCTGCACCCGGCCCACCCACCGTGCCCCCGGGCACCCTGAAGCACATCACGGTCACAGCAGTGGGTGCGGTGAAGGTGGGGACACGCGTGCGGGGGTCGGTTGGCACAGCCCTGCCTCAGTTTCCCCACCCACGCGGTGGTGCAGGGCGGGAGGTAGCAGAGGTGACACGGGGACGCGCTTCCGCCCGTGGCCCTGCCATCTCAGAGACGTGCCCCGCCGTTCCGGAGACCATCCGGCTCAGCCACCGCCCTGGCACGGAGGGGACCCCGCCAGGTGAGGGGGGCGCGGTGCTCCCCAGGCTGCTGTGGGCTCTGCGGTGGCCTCAACCCCCCTCCCTGGGCTGGGACCGCTCAACCGCAGCTCCCCGGGAGGAAGAAGAGGAGGGGGGCCGGGGGAGGAAAACACAACACATAACCTCAGGGAGGGGGAGCAGAGTGGAGAACCCCCCTAGGCATCCTGACCCCCCACCCACCCTGGCGCCCAGGCGCAGCTGGTCGATGGTGTTCTCAGCCTCGGCGTACTTGGTCAGCAGCTTGTGGTAGTCGTCCTGCGGGGAGGGGACACCAGTGGGTGACAGCACCGGGCACGGGGGATGCCCGAGGGGTGGGTGCTAAAGGGGGGAGGCAGCTCTGTGTGGGGACAGCACGGAGGGGGAGTCCCATGGGTGGGGTGCAGACACCCCCTCTCCAAAACACCCGACCCATCTATGCAGATGCGACCCCGTTTCTCCGCGTGGGGAGAGCCCCCCTCTCCTCCCAAGGGGACAAACATCCTGAGGGTGACAAGCTCTGTGGGGGTGACCGGCATCCCGGGAGGACATGAGCATCCTGTCCCCAGCCTGAGAACTGCCCACATCCCTGCTCCTTCCCTCCTCACCAGCTCCATGCAGGACCGGGAAGGGGTGACCAGCACCAAACCCCCATGGGCGCCCCAGAGACAGTGACACCCCCACTTCCCCTGCAGGCCCTGCTCCCCCCACCCTGGAGACCCTCCCGCCTCTCTGGCTGAGCCGGGGGGAGCTGGGCGTTACCTGGAGCTGCTGCACCAGCGCCGTGGCTTGTCTGGGGGACCTGAACTCCTGCGGCAGCTCGGCCGTGCTGGGGGGCTGCGGGGACACCCCCTCCCCGCTGCTCAGCAGCACCTCCCGGACGATTTCGGCCGGGGATTTGAAGCCGATGGGGCCGCCGGGGCCGCGGGGCCGGGCGGGCAGCACCCGGCCCCGGGGTGGGCGGTAGCTCTGGTCGAACTTCACCCGCGCCTCCACCTTGGAGAGGTCGGGCAGGGGGTGGTTGAGGCGCCCTCGGCCGTACCGGGTGCCCTCGGTGCCCGTTCCCGAGGGATCCCTCGTCCCCTTGGCACCCGTTCGCCTCCGGGGGCTCAGGGACCGCGACTGCCGGGCGGGCCTGGGGGGCACCACGGCGGGCGCTGCTTTCTTGGGCACTTGGGATCTGCCTTGCCCTTGGGGTGCCGGGGCATTCCGGGCGCCCTGGGGCTGCCCGGTGGGTGCCAAGCCAGCGGTGCCGGGAGCTGGCATCCCTGTGCCAGCTGTCCGGGGCTCGGGGACACGCTCGGGGCTGGGTCCATCGGTGGAGACGTGCAGGGGGAGGCTCCGTCTCGGGCTCCACTCCTGCCTGTGCCCCGCGATGGTGTCCCCGACCGTGCCCCAGCCCCGGTGCCGGCGGGACGGGGTGCCAGGGCCAGGGCTGCTGTCCGACAGCCCTGAGGTGTCCCCCCCGTCCGTGCTGCAGCCCCGGGGCTGGCAGAGAGCCCGGCCGTCCCTCATCGCCTCGGGGCTGCCGCTGGAGCCCGAGCCCCAGCGGCCCTCAGAGGACAGCTCGGGGTAGGGCTCTCCATCGCTCTCTGCCCCCCAGGGCCCCTCGTCCTCCCCGGAGCTGCCCCGCTCCTCGTCCTCCTCGGCCGGGTCCTGCCGCGGGTGCCAGCGCCCCTCCTCTGCCGGGGACCCCCCCTCCAGGTCCTCACTGTCACCTGCAAAACACCGGCACGGCGGGGCTGTCGCCTCCCGGACCCAGCCGGTGTCCCCGGCCCCCCTTGGCTCCAGCAGCTCCTGGGACATTTGGGACCACCCCTTCTGGGCAGGAGGGAGGGCAGGACTCACCCCACGGTGGGCTCCTGGCACCCTCCCCCAGGCCGATGACCCCATCCTGGTCCATCCGCCTTTCGAAGTCGTCGTCTTCCTCCTCCTCCTCCTCCTCCTCGCCCTGCCAGCGCGTCAGCTCTGTTTGTGTCCAGCGCAGCCATGGTGCCGGGCTGGCCATGGCCGCGGGCGCGCCGGCCCCGTCACTTGTGTCGCTTCATGGCCCGGCAGCGGTGGCGGCGGGCTGGGGACCTCCTTGTCGCGAATGTAGGTCACAGCATCGCCGCCGCGTCCTGGGGGGGCCGGGGGAGAGGGAGGGATGCTCAGCGGGACATGGTGGGCTCTGTTTGAGGTGTCTCCCCCACCCTGGCAGGGTCTTCCTTGTCCCCCAAATCCCGGGGACAAGAGCAGCCCCCGATGACGGTGGGGACACCCTCGGATCAGACCCCCCCCTCTGCATCCCACCGCGAGGCTGGAGCTGCCACATCTCTTCCAGCCGTGAGATCCTCGTGGGGAAGGAGCCCCTCGGGGCCACCCCAAAAGGTTTGTCCCCCCCCCCAGTAACACCCAGCCCATGCTGGCACCCTGTGGATGTCACCCCGGCTGGGCAGCCACACCCTGGGGACCACCAGCAGTGCTGGGGAGGCAGGAGCACCCCAAAGACCCCTCTGGCTGACAGTGAGAGGGATCACAGCAGAGACCTGACACACAAATTCCCCTGATGATCCCAAAGCATGAGCTCCCCCCTCACCCCCACCCGGGGCTTCCATCAGCAGCTGGAGAAACGCCGGATGCCAAAACCCCAAATGTGGGGTGTGGCAAGAAAGGCCACGGGGTTTTCCAACCAGTGTCCCCTCTGCTGGATTTGAGCCCCATAAGCCTAAATTTTGGCCTGGGGGGCCAAAGCAGGCACCACCAGCCCCATGGAAGGGACACTCACCCTGTACCAGGACATCCCCATCACCGTGACCCCGTGGGGAGTCCTTCTGAGCACCCCGAAACCTTTCTGTGCCTGTGAGGCAGCCGAGCTTTTGCAGAAGGAGGAAATGATGTTTCCTGCAAGTTTGCAGGTGGCCACAAAAGTTTTAACCCCATCCGGCCCTGCGCAGTGGGGGCTGAACCCTCCTCCCACAGCATTTTCTATCAAAACCTTTATTTTTAAATCCAGCTCAAAGCAAAATGCTGTAGGAAGAGAGGGGAGGGAGATCCCTGAGACCATCAACAGTTGGTCCAAAAAACATCAGCATGAGGATCTTCCAGGAGACCTAAAATTAAGCTGTAAAGCCCCAAAATTCAGCCATCCTTGGAAATTTCCCCAGATTTCCAAAGGGAGGGTCCATCTGGCCCCATCCTGAGATGCTGCTCACAGTCCCAGGGATGATGTGGCTGTACCCAGCCGCTGTGGCCTGTCTTGGCACATTCACAGGCAGCCAATTAAGCCAGCTTGTTACTGTGTAATTAGTGGCACGCAGAGGACAGCTTGACAAGCTAATGAAACCTCAGCACAATCCCTGGGGTGGCTGCTCTTAGCCAGAGGGTGCTGTGGTGATTTTGGGGTGCTGCTGGCTCAGGGATAGTGGTGATGAGGGGTAAACCTATCCATGGCACCCACATGCTCCAGGAAAAGTCCTCTCATCCATTCCCAAGCCTCGGATCTGCAAATTCCTTGGGTGTTTGTGAGGTTTGAGTTTATTTTCCAGCACCACCTGGCATCAAGGGCATCATCCTTGCACCAGCCTTGCTCCCAGCCCTGCCTGCATCCTTGGGGCATTCCAGGCAGGAGCAAACCCCAAAGCATCCTTTAGGGTCTTGCAAACCTGGGGGGTTTGCATGAGGTTTTCCCTCCCACACCAAGTGGATGACTCCATTCTCCACACCTGGAGATGCTCCACAGCTTCTCCTGCCACCGGGAAGGGCTGCCCATGGGATTCTTCAGACTGAGCTACTGAAGCCAAAGAGAGATTTTGGCTTTAGCTCCCCCCTGAGCTGGGATGTTTCCAGCCCCAAATCCTTACACATATTTTAGAGATCCCCACCGAAGTGCCTCCCATGCCAGCTCGAGTCCTGCAGGATCCCAGAGCCATGAGGAGCCCCAAACAGCACGCCCAGGATTCCCAGATGGACAGTGCTGAGTGAAAGGAGCCTGGGGGTTCTATTCTCTTGGGATAAAGGGGGTTAAAACATTCCCAACCATTTCTGGTGTTTCTTTAACCCCATCCCGGGCAAGGGACGGGGATTTTGCATCTCTTGAAGGAGGCCATGCCTAACCCACATGCTGCTGGCTGTCACCCCATTTCTGAGCAGTGGTTCCCAAGTGCACAGCCCACAGCAGCTGCAGTCTGCAGGAGCCACTTCCAAACCCAGCCACATTTATTCCTTTCCCAGTAAGTCCCTCTGCTGATGGTCATGGTGGCGAGAGCAAAAAATCTCAGATTCTTTTCCCCCCTCTAAGTGATTTTCTCACTGTTATGGGAGCACAGAAAAGCTTGAAAAATGATGTGGCTTCGTGCTCAGCAGCCACAAATCAAACAAAAACCATCCCAAATGTGTGTGCAGAAATATAGCCATATATTTTAATTTTCCTCTTTGAAAGCCAGGATTTTTGCAACAGGCAACTGGGAAAAGAGCTAAAAAGAAATTTAACAGCCTCAGCTAGAAAACCCTGAACTCTGCTCTGCCCCAGCCCCTCAACCCCTCTCCTGCCCTACAAATCCCAGCCAGGGCTGCCCCAAATTGTGGCTCAGGGTGGAGGTGCTCAGCCGAGGGAGGGATGATCCCAGCAGTGCTGAGTGCTGCCAGGTCTCTGCCTGTCCCTGCCCTCAGCTCCAAACCCTGATCCCTTCTGCAGGCAGTGATCCCATCCCTGTCCCACTCCCTGTCCCCATCCCGTGTGGGCAGGGAAGCAGCAGCCATCAAGGCCAGCACGAAGCCATCGTGGCTCCCGGGTTTATCAGTGCTGACAGCAGAGGAGACAGGAGCATCCTCCGCCCCAGGGCTCGCTCGGTGACAGGGAAGGGGGGGACAGGGCTGCTGTCACTCTGCCTTCACTGCCTTGTCAACCCCGGGCAGAGCAGGGGGATGGGGGGGCTCTAACCCCCACACCTCCATCTCCACATTCTCTGAGTGATATGGAATTACCCTCCCTCACTGTGTCCCAAAAAACACTTGCCTGGGATGGGTTAAAGCCTCTCCTGCACATCTGTGTCTGTCTGAGGGAGGGTTTAACCCTGTCCCAGGCAAGGGATAGATATTTTGAATCTCTTTTAGGGAGGTTTGAAGGAGGCCAGAACGGCCCCGGGCTGAAACTTGGCAAGGGATGTCTGTGCTCCAGGAGGGAGAAATTCCTGGTGTATAAACCCTTTTTTAAAGCCGACAGAGCCCCGTTTTAATAGGCATGAAAGAGGGCAGAGGAGCGGAAATGCTGCGTTCTTAGTTTGCATTATTTCCTACTAGAACAAGGGAGGGACCATCACAGCGAGCCTGACAAACCTCCCTCATCCTCTGAAAGCACGTGCCTGCCACCATCACCCCAAAACCCACGTGTCACCCCAATTCCAGCGGCTGGAGGGGCCATGTCCCCCCCAGTCCCCCATACTGGCACACCCCATGGAGAGGCACCAAAACCCCGTGGAAATGTCATTTTTCCATCACTTGCACCGAAGCAAAGCCGCATGGCAGGACAACTCCTCTTTCCTCCCTCCTCCCTGGCACACAGACCCTCCTGTCCTCGCTGGGGACACCCCGGGTGCACCCCCGAGGCTGAACCCCCGCAGAGCCGGGAGTGGGTGGCCATAATGCCCTGAAGGACAGCCTTAATCCCCGTCTGGAGAGCGCTGCCGCTGTCCCCGCGCCACAGCCGGTGCCACTGAGATCCCTTCTTAGCACAGCCGGGGACACGGCCGGGGAGGTTTTGCTGGGGTGAACCAGTCACAGCTTCTCTGTGCCACGGCCTCAACCTCTCACAGCAAAGAATTTCTCCCCAGTATCCCATCCAACCCTGCTCTTTGTCAGTTTGAAGCCATTCCCTGTGTCCTGTCCCTCCATCCCTTGTCCAAAGTCCCTCCCTAGCTCTCCTGGAGCCCTTCAGGCACTGGGAGCGGCTCTGAGCTCTCTCCGGAGCTTTTTCATCCCCAGCTCTCCCAGCCCGTACGGACGGTGCCTGTCCTGCCACGCTCCCCGGCTGCCCTTGAACTTTAAGAAGCGATTTCAGCCCTGCCCGGAAGGTACCGAAAGGCTGCGGCTGAGCACGGGACACCCGCGGGCACCCACCGGCTGCCATGAACACGGCTGCCCTTTAAAGAAAACACGGAACTGAAGCCCAACGCTGCCCCGGCGACTTCCTCGGAGGAGCCGCCGGCAGCTCCCGGCCCCGCAGCCTCCGCCGAGCCCCGGCCGTGCCTCCGAGCCGCCTCCGCAGCCCCTGACGAAACTCTCCCGGAATCCTCCGGCCCCGGCGGGGAGGAGGCACCGCCAGAAGAAAAGTTATGACAAGTTTCCTCGGGGCCACGAAGGCTGCGATGGCGTGGGGAGGACACGCCTCGGTCGGGAGCGGCGTGTCCCGCATCCTCCCGGCGTGTCCCGCATCCTCCCGGCGTGGCCCGTATCCTCCCGGCGCATCCCATGTCCCCGGCCGCGGGGACCCCGCCGGGACTGGGGGAGCCCTCACTCCGCCCAGGGACCCCAAGCAGCTCCCGGCTGCGAGCCAGCCCTGCCCGAGCCGGGCTCAGCAGAGCCGGGAGCTCTGGATGCGGCCCCGGGATGGGCCCACGGGCTGTGCCTCCAGCTGTGCCTCCGGCGGCGCTCCCGGGCCCCTCTCCTTCCTTCCAGCTGCAGCAGGCGGCTGCAGGGAGCAGCCGAGCCATTCCCGCCCCCTGGGCACAGCTGGGGCACATCTGGCCCGAGGGCACCGCTGGAGAGGCGCCCTCAGCCCGCGAGCGCCGCGCTGCCCACCTGTAGGGAGGGCCCGGCCGGCTCCTCCTCGGCCGGCGCTAGGCGGCTCCGGTCCCGATCCCGGCCCCGGTTCTGATCCCAGTACCGTTCCCGGTCCCAGTCCCGGTCCCGATCCACCCCGGCCCGGCCCCGCCGGACAAAAGCGCGGCCCGCGGCGCCAGGGGGCGGGGCCTCTCCTTATTAGCATACCAGCCGCACTCCGCCAATCCGCGCGCGGAGCGGGAGGTCGTCAGCATAAACCCCGCCCATCTTTTATTTGTATATCCCGCTGCTGGTGGCCAATCAGAGACGCGGGTGAGGGAACCTCATTGGCATAATTTATGCAGCGCGGGCACCCCCTGGCGGGGCGCTGCCCGTTCCCGGGATTCCATGGGGTGGGATGGGATGGGATGGGATTGAATTGGGATTGGGATTGCGATTGGGATTGGGATGGCCGATCCCAGAGATCCTTGGCAGGGATTGAGATGAGAATGGTGAAGGGATGGGGTAGGAATGAGGAGCGATTGCAATGGGAAAGGATGAGGTGGGATGGAATGAAATGGGGATAGGACTGGGCATGGGACAGGATGGGAATAAGGACTGGGTGGGTCAAGGATGGGATGGGGCTGACAAAGAGCATCCCCTCCCAGCCCATCACCACCACCACTGCATTCCCGCCCACTCTGCCAGCTCTGGGAAGATCCCAGGATATCAGGGAAAATATCCTGGCATCCCTGCCCCTTCCTATCCCCTCATCCCAGCCCTGAAACATCCCCCAAGTGCAGTCTTTTTTCTACCCTGATAGATTTATTGAAAAATTAAAAGCACAAGCTCTGTATATATAAATACAACGACATTGCCAGCGATTTACAAGGCCTCCGGTTGCTCTCTCCGCATCCCCACCCGTGGCTGGTACCACCCACCTGGGCACCTTGGGGACCACCCAAAGGAGCAGCAACCCCCAAAACTCCCTCCAGCCTGAGCCACGGGCCCACCTTCCTCTGTGTGTGGCACTCAAATGACAGTGGGGACACCCAGACTGTGCCGTCCTGCTGCCCCTCTCCCAGCCTGGCCGAGGGGAGAGGACGTTCCCTACCCCAGAGAGGACAGGGACAGAGACTTGAAGGGATGTGCCCGTTCTCAGCCCGCCCTACCCGGGCAGCGAGCCTGCAGTGGGCGCGGGGACATTTGGGGACAAGCCGGGGGTGTCTGCGCGTGCAGGGTGGCGCGGGCCGTGCGCGCTGGGACTCTGCTGTCCCACCTCATCCCCACCCGAGTGCTCCCCATCCGCCAGAGCAGCGCTGCCCGAACGCCACCCCTAAAGGGCCACGTTGAATTCTGTGACCAAGAAATCGATGTAGTCCTTTTCCTTCAGCTTAAAGGCCTCGGCGATGATCCGGGCGGCTTCCCGGTGCTCTTTTCCTCGGAGTCCCGTGCCGTTCACCTCCAAAATGACGTGTCCCACCTTCAGCTTCCCGCAGTTGTGTGCCGAGCCCCCCCTCTGCAGGAGAGAGAGAGGTCAGCTTGCGTTCCCACTGCTCCCTGCATCAAGCAGGGGGAAAAAAAACAGGAGATATTTCATATCCGACATGATGCATGTGAAATATTTCAGTTTTTGGAGAGAGGGGATGAATTTGGCTTCCCCCGTGCTTGCTCCTGGAGTGTGATGCCAGCTGGGATGGCCAAGAATAACCAAGGCAGAGTTGGCTCTGCTTTTTTTTTTTTGCTGTAAATAACTTGAATTTTGCCCCAAGTAAACAGCAAATAGGGAGACGGCTCCAGAGGGCTCAGTCCCCTGGCTCCTATCCACCATTCCCCCTCCTCAATCCCCTGTCTGGCAGTTTCCAGACATCTGGAGACAGCAGCCAAGCTTTCAGGGCTGCCCTGATCCCCTCGAGATGTCTGGAGCAAACAGCTGGCTCACAGGAGGTGTGTTCTGGGACGGGATCATCTGGGGGACACAGGCGCCATCCTCGGCACAGCAGAACAGTGCCTGGGGAGGTGCAGGGCTGTAGGGGGGGACAAACCCCCAAAACCTCCCTGGCCAGAGCTCCAGGGCTTTCCCAGCCTGCCCAGGGAGGAGAGGGCTGGGATGTGCAGGGGCTGTCCCATCCCAGCCCGCCCTACCTGGATGGTGACGATGCGGGGCAGCGGCTGCCGCGTGTTCGCGCCGCCCTCGATGGCGATGCCCAAGGTGGGAGCGCTCTTGGACACCCGGATCAGACACGACGTGGGCTCCAGGAGCCCTGGCTGTGGGGACAGATGGCAGCACTGCCGAGGGGGCCTGGACACTGTGTGCCAGCCGTGGTCCCTCTGCCAGGGCCCCACAGCAGGCAGGGATGCTCTGGCTGCCACCACAGAGGGACAGACACAGCCTGCAGTTGCTTTCTGACTCCTGACATCTACAATCCCAACTCCGGGCAGGTCTGGAAGGGTTTGGGAAGGAGCAGAGCAGCTCCCTGGCTGCCTGCTTGTGTCCCTCAGCCTCACCACCATCAGAAACTCTCTAAGTTATGTCTGATACCCACTGCCACCTTTTGGGCAACAGGTGACTTCACTCATGTGGCTTGGGATGTCTCTTTAGAGCCGGGAATTCTCCCATGCCCAAGGTAGCTGCTTGCTGGACCTGGGAGGGATGGGGTTTACCCAGGATGGAGTGAATCAGCCCTACAGCGCCCTTCTCAGTCACTCCTGACCCCCTTCCCCACAGCTCATCCCCCAGAGAACTGACTGCCCACAGCAGAGAGGAGAAATATCCCAGCTAAGCACGGACGAGTGGCTGCTGCCTGTGGGCACAGGGAGTGGAACGGGCTGGCCATGGCAGTGGGCCACAGCCCCGGGTGCCCCCTCCCACACAGAGCAGCACTCCCGGCCCCCCTCACCGGCTTGGAGGCCCCTTCTGCCGCCCCCTCGCTCCTCGTGGCCTCCTTGGGGCTCCGGCTTTTCCCGGGGCCCAGCTGCCGGCTCTTGTCCTTGCCGCTCGTCTCAACCTCCCCGATGTCCACCCCGCTGTCCTCGCTGAGGGTCTGCCCGCTGTCCGACAGCTGGGAGAGCGTGGAGGCTGGGGAGAGAGGCGGCGTTAGCGGGTGGGCAGCGCCAGGGCCGGGGCCGGGGCCTGCTGAGCACCCATGGTCACGGAGCGAGGGCAGCTCCGCTCCCAGGGCCGGGCAGCTCCCCTGGGGTTCACACCGTGGCTGCAGAGCAAGGTTCCCAAGCACAGCCCTGCAGAGCCATGGAATTGCTCAGGTGGGAAAAGCCCTCTCAGATCATGGAGTCCAACCACAAGATCAGCACTACCAAGGCCACTTCGCTACCATGTCGCCAAGTGCCACATCTACACGGCTTTTAGATTCTTTCAGGGGTAGGATCTCCACCACTGCCCTGGGCAGCCTCTCCCAATGCCTGACCACTCTTTCAGTGAAGACATTTTCCCAATATCCAACCTGAAGCTCCCCTGGCACAGCTTGAGGCCGTTTCCTCTTGTCCTGTCTCTGTTTCCTGGGAGAAGAGATTGACCCCAACCTCACTGCACCCTCCTGTCAGAAGAGCAGAGCTGTGCACAGGCAGCATCCAGAGACAAGTGGCCTTGAACTCTGGTTTGGAATCCAACCCAGATCCCAGACTGAGATGGAGGGAGACAGTGATGAATTCAGAGATCCTGCTGGAGGCCAGTTTACGCAGCCCACACTCCACAACAGGGCCTGGGAGGAGACAGGGACGAAGCCAAGTGAAGAGGTGCTGCCATGTGAGAGCTTTCTGCCCTTGGAGGATGAAGACCAAGTGCAGACGGAGGCTGGAAATGTCCGGAGCAGCGGCGGTGCTGCATTACTGCACCCGCGGCGCTGCATTACTGCACCCGCGGCGCTGCATTACTGCACCCGCATCAACCAGCGGGCAACGAGCCGGCTGCAGGGACGGCGCTGTGCCACACGAGGGCGACATTGCCACTCGTGTCGCTCCCGCAGCGCGGGGGGGGCGGGAACGCTCCGGGACCCCCGGAATTGCCCTGGAGCCCCCTTCCCTCTGCATCCCGAGAAACCCCTGGAGCCCCCTTCCCTCTGCATC
>VWZV01002646.1:0-14369 GCA_013397155.1 Irena cyanogastra | reverse complement strand
GGGAATGGGGTTGTTGGGATTTTAAGGATGGATTTCCAAGGGAATGGGGTTGTTGGGATTTTAAGGATGGATTTCCACAGGAACGGAGCTGTTGGGATTTTAAGGATGGATTTCCACAGGAATGCAGCTGTTGGGTTTTTAAGGATGGATTTTCCATGGGAATGGGGTTGTTGGGATTTTAAGGATAGATTTTCCATGGGAATGCAGTTGTTGGGATTTTAACGATGGGTTTTCCACGGGAAGCGATGGTTTCATTCCAAGGCTGATTCCCTTCCATTTCCCCCCCAAATTCCCAACTTTCCATGAGCAGGACAGGTGAATTCCCACTGGGAAAATAAGGATTCCATGATTGCCAGGAAAAATGGAATGTCACGGAATTCTTGAATGTTTTGGGTTGGAAGGGACCTTCAAAATCCATGGGCGGGGATGTCCCAGGGTGCTCCAACCTTTCCTTGGACATTCCAGGGATCCAGGGGCAGCCCCAGATCTCTGGGAATTCCATCCCAGCCCCTCCAATCCAGGAATTCCTTCCCCATATCCCATCAATCCCTCTGGAAGGGCAGAAGAACCAAGACTTAACCAAGACCTCGTTCTTCCGAGCCGTTATCATGGGGAAATCACGGAATATCCTGAAGGGCCCAGATCCAACCCCAGCTCTGCACGGACATCCCAACAATCCCACCCCATCCTGGAGAGTTTCCCAAACATTCCCAGAGCTTTGGAACGTGCCCATTCCCTTGGGAATGTCCATCCCCGGGACCCAACCTCGCCCTGATCTCCAACCCTCTTTGTCCTCCAGGACGAATCGGGGAACGGAACCTCGGTGTCGCCCTCGGCGGCGAACGCCCCATCCCAGGGATTTCCGGATTCCGGGGAAATCTTGGACTCACCACCATTTTGTCCGCATGGAAGGTCCTCTGGTAGCAGAGCCCCGACTGGGTGACCACGATGCCTTCTCCGTGTCTGTGGTCGTCCCACCACATCCCGATGTACCGCTCCCCTCTGGAACGCAAGGAATGCCCATGGGAAGGGTTCTCCTGGTCTTCCCAGCTCTCAATCCACGGGATTTGTCCCTCTCAGCGTGGTTTTTCCTGACACAATGCCCCGGGCTGGCTGTCCCACACAACCCAAGCTCCGGGAACGTTTTCCAAGGAATTCCAGCCTTACACCGCCCCCATCCATCCCAAATCTCCAGGATTTATCCCACCAAACCCGAAGCTGTCCCACAGCTCAGATCCATGCCAGCTTTACCTCTCCCTGTCCTCCCAGACTCCGTATCCGCTCTTTTTGTCGTTCTCCCAGTGCCCTGTGTATTTGAAGGCGTGCTCAGCCGAGAAGTTCTCCAGGATCCCAAACCCTTGGCGCACATTGTCCTTGAAGTAGCCCTTGTAGATCAGGTCGTTCCCATACCTGCAGGAAGAGGGATGGAATTCCAGCCTGGGAATGTTGGACAGCTGCTCCTGGAGTAGAAATCCAGGGAGTAGAAATCTGAGGAGATCAGGCTCATCCATCTGCAAATATTCCAAAGGTTCGTCCGACGGCGCTAAATTGGATCCTTGTTTGCTGTTGGGAATGTGCCTCACCCAAACCAGACATTCCAGAGCTTCCCAAATATCCAGGGACTCAACACATGGGCTTGGAACTGTCCTGGGAGAGGCCACTCAGGCCTTGAAGCTCTGGTGAATCCAGGGGGGGAAATTGGATCCCTAGGAAGGAGGCCAGGCTTGGATCCAGCTCTTTGTGGTGGCCACCAGCCCTTCCCTGGACTGGTCCCTCTGGGAAGAGCAGCTCCAGGTTGAAAGGAGCAGAACATCCGGGCTGGAGGACAGGCCCATCGCACGGGCCCATCCCGGCTGGAATGTTGGGTCTGTCCCGCTTGGCATGGAGAAATCAGGGACAGTGATGAGCAGGAACTGGGGCAGCCCAGTGTTCCCAGTGGCCAAAGCATTTGAGGTGACCTCGGAAAAGAAAATTCCAGGGAAACCTGGAAATTCCAGGGCCTGAAGGGGCTCCGAGAGAGCTGGAGAGGGACTGGGGACAAGGGACAGAGAGACAGGACACAGGGAATGGCTCCCACTGCCAGAGGGCAGGGATGGATGGGAGATTGGGAATTGGGAATTCCTGGCTGGGAGGGTGGGGAGGGGCTGGGCTGGAATTCCCAGAGCAGCTGTGGCTGCCCCTGGATCCCTGGCAGTGCCCAAGGCCAGGCTGGAGCAGCCTGGGACAGTGGGAGGTGTCCCTGCCATGGAATTGGGATCATCCTTAAGGTCCCAAACAATTCTGGAATTCTAAATGCCCACAAATCATTTCCAGACCAGGCTCCAAAGATTTCAGGGATCATTTCCCCCTTTAAATCCCATTTTTTTTTTCCCCTGGAAGCCATCCCGGATTTTACTTACTCACAGATTCCATAGCCCCTCATCTTGCCCTGGTACCAGTGGCACTTGTAGCAGTCGTAGCGGTCCTCGGAGCGCCGCGGGACCAGGCAGATCCCAAACCTGCCGGGGCACGTGGAAAAGGGCAGAGTGGAAAAAAAAGATCAACACGGAAAAAAAAGGTCAACATGGAAAATAAAGGTCAACATGGAAAAAAAAATTAAGCATGGAAAATAAAGGTCAACACAGAAAATGGCAACTCCAGTGTAGCAGATGAAGTTCAAAAACCGATTTGAATTTCATGGGATTGATTTCTTTTTCTGTAAAAATTCCTTATTTAAGTGAGGTCTATAAAAGGATCTAAAAATAACTTTAAGATGCTTCCCAGGAATATATTCCCATGGATTTTGGGAGCTGGGATCAGATCCCAGCTGGATGGAAATATCTGCATGGAAAAGATCAACATTGAAAATTGTAGTGGATGTGTAGTGGATGAAGTTCAAAAACCAATTTGAATTTCATGGGATTGATTTCTTGTTTTTTCTGTAAAAATTTCTCATTTAAGTGGGGTTTTTAAAAAGATCTAAAAATAACTTTAAGAAACTTCCTAGGAATAAATTCCCATGGGTTTTGGGACCTGGGATCAGATTCCAGCTGGAATTGGTCAGCATGGAAAATGGCAACTCCATTGTAGTAGATGAAGTTCAAAAAACAATTTAAACTTCATGGGATTGATTTTTATTCTGTAAAAAATTTCTCATTTAAATGAGGTTTTAAAAGGATCTAAAAATTATCTGAAGACACTTCCCAGCAATAAATTCCCATGGATTTTGGGGTCTGGGATCAGGTTCCAGCTGGATGGAAAGGTCTTCATTGAAAATGGTGACTCCATTGGAGTGGATGAAGTTCAAAAACCAATTTGAATTTCATGGGATTGATTTTTTTTTTCCTGTAAAAATTCCTCATTTAAGTGAGGTCCATAAAAGGATCTAAAAATAACTTTAAGAAACTTCCTAGGAATAAATTCCCATGGATTTTGGGACCTGGGATCAGATTCCAGCTGGAAAAGGTCAGCGTGGAAAATGGCGACTCCATTGTCGTGGATGAAGTTCAAAAACCAAGGATTGTCCAGATTCCTAATCTTCCAATAAAATCAGGATAAATAATACTTGAATTTCGTGGTTTGATTTCTTAAATCGTGAGTAAAATCTCATTTAAGTGAGGTTTTAAAGGGACCTAAAAAAAACTTTAAGACACTTCCTAGGAATAAATTCCCATGGATTTTGGGATCTGGGATCAGGTTCTAGCCCCTGGGGTCAGTCCCCTCTCTCCGGGTTCCCCCCTCTGGCAGGAGCCACTTCAGTTTAATTTAAAAATCAGGGAATTTCCCCTTTTCCAGGGCTTACCCATGCTCCAGGCCGTCCTGGAAATCCCCGACGTGGTTGCGTCCATCGCGCCACTTCAGCGTCCCCCTGGAACCCAAGGAATTCTCTCACAAGGGACATCCCCACATTCCCACATGGAACAGCACCTACAGAAGCCTGGCCTAAATATTTAGGCCAGCTTAGATGGAGCTTGGACTCCAGTGGAAGGTGCCCATGGCAGGGGGTTGGAATTGGATCTTTCCCAAAAAGTTCTTTCCGACCCAAACCACTCCCAGATTTTATGGCGAACGCCCAAAACATCCCTCGGAGGACGGAGGCACAAAAGGCACCTCCAGGCCCGGCTTTTCAGCGGCAGGATTTAATCCCATAATGTTCTCCTGCTCTGGCATGAGCGGCAAGAACCCATCCCACTCCCTAATCCCAAAAGGAATTTGTGGAGCTGATCCTGAATGAATGACAGGGATGAATCCAGCTGGATTCCAGCCTGGCACAGCCCCGCGGGCACGGCGACGCTGCAGCCCGGAATTCCAGCGGCTCAGCCCCTGGGAAAACAGAGAGCAAAACCATTCCCAGGGGATCCTTCACCCCTGTTCCGTGGGGCTGGAAAAGCCATTCCAGGAGGGGATCCCAGGGCGAGGAGAGCCGGGAATGGGCGGTGCCAGGGAATTCCTGCCCGGCCGTGCCCGGCTCCGGAGCCATTGCCCTCCCGCGCAGAATCCCGCTCCACCCACGGCCACTGCCAGCTTTCATCCCGGAAAATCGGATCCCTGCACGTTCCCCAGCCGGACACAACGGAATCACAAAATCCTGGAGTGCTTTGGCTTGGAAGGAGCTTAAAGATCTTCTGGTGCCGTGGGCAGGGACAGCTGGCACTGCCCCAGGCTGCTCCGAGTGTCCAACCCGGCCCTGGGCACTGCCAGGGATCCAGGGGCAGCCCCAGCTGCTCTGGGAATTCCAGCCCAGCCCCTCCCCACCCTCCCAGCCAGGAATTCCTGCCCAAACCGGAGCTGAAATGGATCCCGAGCTTGGCACAAAAGCTGGGAATTAGGGAATGACATCAGCCTGGAATATCGGGGATCTGAGGAGTTCCGAGCTCTCTTTGGAGCTGCAGGCCGAGGCTTTGGAACCCCTCAGGGAATGTTGGAATATTTTCCCTCTGCGCTGATGCCGAGCTCGTCTGCTCTGCCTCAAACCTCAGCTGGAACAACTGAAACTCAGGGAATCCTGGAATTTTTGGGGTTCATGGGATGCTAAAGAACATCCAGTTCCAGCCCCGTGCCAGGGACACCTCCCACTGTCCCAGGCTGCTCCAAGTGTCCAGCCTGGCCTTGGGCACTGCCAGGGATCCAGAGACAGCCACAGCTTCCCTGGGAATTCCAGCCCAGCCCCTCCCCACATTCCCAGCCAGGAATTCCATCCCAACATTTAATCCAAACCTCCTCTGGGTCGGTTTGCCAGGAGATGGTGCAAGACCAAAACCGTGACGAGGTTGTTTGACTCTCACCGAGGTTGTGGTTTCAAACTCCTCCACGAGAGTGGCTCTGCTCCAGCTTTTCCAGAGGACTGGTCGGACGTGTTTGGAATTTCAATATTTGAATTTTAATTTACATTTCAATCTCCTTTGGCTTTGTGGGAGCAGCCAAAGGCGATGAGCGAACAGCTGGAGCTGGGCCAGGTTTAGGTTTTTGGATTTTAGGGAAAAGCTCTTCCCCCAGAGGGAGTCGGGCACTGAACGTTCCCCAAGGAATGCGCACATTCCCAAGGCTGCTCCAGGAGTTTGGACAGGGTGGGATTGTTGGGATCTGTGCAGGGCTTGAGCCCTGTGAGCCCTTCCCACTCAGGATATCCCATAATTCCCTGTCTGCTCCCGGCACCAGGATGTTTAAGCCACATCTGAGTGGGAGTCTGGCCTTCCCCCAGCCCAGGTCACCCGGAATTCCAGGACACGCTGGAGAACGCCGGAATTCCGGAACAGCCAGCGAACAACACCGATGTTTTTGCCAAAGATCCCAAATTCCCACAGCTCTGCTCACGTGCTGCTCCCTCAGAAATCCCGGAGCAGCCACCGAGGCCAGGATGCTGCTCTGGAACCTTCCAGCAACAAAATCACAGCAGAGGAACTCCAGGAGTGGGAAGGGAACTCAAATCCAAGGAAATGGACACCTGAAGTCCCTGAATTCCTGGGATGCCTCCCCGAGTCACTCCACGGGGGCAGGAGAGGTTTGGATTAATCCTGGAATTAATTCCAGCCCTAAGGCAGGAGAGGACAAGAACCCGGAGAGGGTTTTGGGGGAGTGAAGGTGGGGATGACCCAGAGGCCTCCTGCCTTAAAGGCTCCTGTTCCAGGGCATGGCACAATCTCTTCCATGGAATATTCAGGATTCAGTTTGGATTTGGGGTTGGAACTGGATCCAAATCCTAAGTCATTTATGTTCTAGATTTTTTATTATTTTAAGGCTCTCTCAAACCAAGTCTCTCTCCATCCCTTTGGCTTCCAGAGCAAACCGTGTAAAACTCATGGAAAATAAAATTTCCCAGTGTTTTGCTGGCTGAGGAGCTTGGTATTATTTCAGGTTTCTTCCCAAAAAAAAATCCCAGCGTGTTCTCTATCCTAAGTCCAAGAAATTTTGGTTGGGAACCTTTAATTTACAGACATTCCCTCACTTAAACTTGGATTTACTGAGCAGTTCCCAATGTCCCCATTTGAGCTCCTTTTAGATTTAAGCTCTTCTTAATTCCTGGGATAAAAGTTTGGATGTTTCAAATTTGGATAAAGTCTAAAGACATTTTGATAGCAAAGAATAAAATAAAATAAATGTAAATAAAATATATTATTAAAATTCCCCACGAAGGGTTTTTACTGGGGATTTTCCTCATCGTGAGGGTGAGATTTTCATAGCCCAGGCTGAGATCTCGATTTTAGGCCAAGCCTAAGTCCTAAGTAGAGGCACCAGCTCATGCAGCACCTTCAGGGTGGTCAACACCACGTTTTTGGGGCAGCCTTTAGGACTTAATCCATAAACCACAGATGAGACACCCACAACAAATCCCAAGTTTTAGGACTCAGGCTTTGCTAAAACTGCCCTCAAGGCCAGAATTCCCTCTGGGAATGAGTGAGGCAGGAATCAGAGCCGAGCCTGGATTCACATCCACAACCTCATTAAGAATCAAATTCTGACCTCATCCCCACCCTGGAAGTGCCTAAAAAAGGAGCATACCCTTGGTGAGGTGGTGGAGTGACCTGGAGAAGTTTGGGTTGACCTTGGAGATCTCTCCAAACCTTCACGGAAACACCAAACCAGCACTTCCAACCTTATTCCCGCCTGGAAAAGGGGCCCAGAAGGTTCCTTACTTGCCATGGGGCTTCCCCCAGAGCCACTCGCCCTTGTAGGTGGCCCCCAGAGCCGGCCCAAAATGAAGCAGCCCCGCCATGATGTGGTTGAGTGACCTTGGAGATCTTTCCCAACCTTCACAGAAACGCCAAGCCATCACTTCCAACCTTATTCCCACTTGAAAAAGTGACCCAGAAGGTTTCTTACTTGCCATGGGGCTTCCCCCAGAGCCACTCGCCCTTGTAGGTGGCCCCCAGAGCCGGCCCAAAATGAAGCAGCCCCGCCATGATGTGGTTGAGTGACCTTGGAGATCTCTCCAAACCTTCACGGAAACACCAAACCAGCACTTCCAACCTTATTCCCGCCTGGAAAAGGNGGATTCACATCCACAACCTCATTAAGAATCAAATTCTGACCTCATCCCCACCCTGGAAGTGCCTAAAAAAGGAGCATACCCTTGGTGAGGTGGTGGAGTGACCTGGAGAAGTTTGGGTTGACCTTGGAGATCTTTCCCAACCTTCACAGAAACGCCAAGCCACCACTTCCAACCTTATTCCCACTTGAAAAAGTGACCCAGAAGGTTTCTTACTTGCCATGGGGCTTCCCCCAGAGCCACTCGCCCTTGCAGGTGGCCCCCAGAGCCGGCCCAAAATGAAGCAGCCCCGCCATGATGTGGTTGAGTGACCTTGGAGATCTTTCCCAACCTTCACAGAAACTCCAAACCAGCAATTCCAACCTTATTCCCACTTGGAAAAGAGGCCCAGAAGGTTCCTTCCCAGTGCCACTCACCCTCATAGGTGGCCACTTTGAGCCTGCCCAGAAGAGGAGCAGCCCCTTCGTGAGCGACCTGGAGAAGTTTGGGTTGACCTTGGAGATCTCTCCAAACCTTCACGGAAACACCAAACCAGCACTTCCAACCTTATTCCCGCCTGGAAAAGGGGCCCAGAAGGTTCCTTACTTGCCATGGGGCTTCCCCCAGAGCCACTTGCCCCCGTAGGTGGCCCCCAGAGCCTGCCCAAAAAGGAGCAGCCCCGTCGTGAGCGACCTGGAGAAGTTTGGGTTGACCTTGGAGATCTCTCCAAACCTTCACGGAAACACCAAACCAGCACTTCCAACCTTATTCCCGCCTGGAAAAGGGGCCCAGAAGGTTCCTTACTTGCCATGGGGCTTGCCCCAGAGCCACTCGCCCTCGTAGGTGGCCCCGCGGAGCCGTCCCTCGGTGCGGAAGACGTAGGAGAAGAAGCGGCGGGCCGGGGCCTCGCTGCCTTCCCCGCCACCGCGGCCCCAGAGCGGGAAATCCCGCTTCCCGTTGAGCGCCTGGCGCACGGCCTGCTCCAGCTTCCACCGCCACACGGCCTGCGGGCACGGAAACCGGGAATGAGCACGGAGCCCGGGAAAAGGCACCCGGGACAACCTCAGGAGAGCAGCCGGAACTCGGGGGTTCCCCTCACAACCCGCAGGATTTCTCCTGGAAGTTGGGTGCTGCAGCAAGGCACGGCAGCTGTGAGGGAGGGATTTCCTCTTGGATGTTAAAAAACAGGGAAAATTCCACTTGGATATTAAAAAAAAAAAAAAATTCCAAGTTGATTTGAGGAAGAGAAACTTCAGGAAAAGCAGCAGGAGAGCGATGGGTTCCCACCAACGTTCCTCACCAGCCATCAACTCCAAGCCGCCTCCGGGCATCTAACCCAGGATTTTTTTGGAAAAGGAGCCAAAAATCCCAACTCAACCCCTGGATTACTATCCTGCTTTAAATAATCAAGAGATGGGAAAATCCCAAAGCCTGACCTTCGTCTGGGGGTCCTTGGTGGAGAGGACAAACGTCTCTTCCGGGGTTATGATGCGCAGGCTGTACCTGGGAGGGGAAAAAAAAGGATGGAAAACACAATTCCCAATCCATCAGCCCTTCCCATTCCCCTCCTGGAGATCCTGGTGCTTTCCCAGGTGGTTTTTCTGGAGAGATCTCAAGTTCTCCAGGGCTGGATTAAAGAATTTTGGGATTCGTCAGCAACGAACGGGAGGAGAGGGAACGGCCTCAGGTTGTGCTGGGGGAGGGACAGGTTGGACATCAGCAGGAATTTTTTCATGGAAAACGTGGTCAGGCACTGGAATTGCCCAGTGAGGTTTGGAGTCCCCATCCCTGGAGGTGTCCGAGGAATTCTGGGCTGGGAACAAGTGGGGATGGGACACAGGTTGGATTTGATGATCCCAGAGGGCTTTTCCAACCTCGGAAATTCTGGGATTTCAACCTGGCAGCAAATTCCAAGCTGGTGAGACCCCATGATCCAGATCCCAATCCCACTGCTTGAAAAGGAGATGGGACAAAGCTTTGGATCGTTTTCCCATCGACCTGAACATTTTTATTCCTTTTTTTTTAAACTCCCAGTGGGAATTTCTCACTCACGATCCCGGAGCCGATTTCTCCCCGCAGTTTTCATCCACCCACACCAGCTTCAGGTCAAAACTCTGGAAGCTGTTTCCCTGGAAAAAAAGGGAGAAAGGTGGTGCTGTTATTGCTGGAAACATCCACGGAATGGCAGAGCTGGGGTGGCAGCACAAAATCCCAACTTTTTGGTCCATCCATCCATCCCACACTGGGATGAGAGACCTCGGAGATGGAAAAGCCACCGGAAAAGGAGGGAAGTTCTCCTTTGAATGCTCCTGAAGCTCTTCCAAAATTCCGTGGCCACATCCAGGAGTAAAACATCCCCACGTGACCCTGATCTCCGCAGGAATTCCTTCCCTATCCCGCGGCAACATTCCCAAATCCCTCCAGCCAATATTCCCAGAGATTTGTGGCGGCCTCACCCCTGGAAGTATCCAAGGAAAGCTTGGACAGGGCTTGGAGCAACCTGGGATGGTGGGAACCATGGAATGGGGTGGGAATGGATCATCTTTAGGGTACCTTTCCATCCCATCCATTCCAGGATTTATTTAGGATTTGAACTCCAGGTGGCACCACCAAAAATATCCCAGATATCCCAAATTTACAGAGTCACCTTTGGGATCAGCAGCACCCAAACAGAACAAACTCCAAAGGCTGGGATAAAAGGAAAATTTAGATTTCCCGTCTCTTTTCCCTGCCTCACATCCAGGTGTTCTCACGGAGCTGCTGCCTGGTGGGATGGAATTTTCCAAGGAATTCCACAGTGTTACCCCAGATTTGGGACAACAGACCAGGGAGGGACATCAGAATTCCTCATCCATACCAAATTCCTGATCCATACCAAATCCCCAATCCTTATCAAATTCTAATCCATTTGAAATTCCCAATCCACACCTGATTCTTCATCCTTATCAAATTCTTCATTCTTATCAAGTTCCCAATCCACTTCAAATTCCTCATCCTTAACAAATTCCTCATCCACACCAATTTCCCCATCCACACCAAATTCCTCATCCTTGTCAAACTCCTGATCCATGTCTCATTTCTGACTCATACCAAATTCCCAATCCATACAAAATTCCTGACCCACACCAAATTTCCAATCCATATCAAATTCCTCATCCACATCTAACTCCTGATTCTTATCAAATTCCCAATCCACTTCAAATTCCCAATCCTTACCAAATTCCTCATCCATACCAAATTCCTGACCAATATCAAATTCCTGATCCATACCAGGTCAATCCCAATCCAGCGGGAATTCCCAAACCTCCACAAAGCTCGGTGGCAGCAGGTGAGGGACAGATGGGAATCATGGATCAACCATGGAGGTAACTCCATGGATTTGCTGATCCCGTGTTCCCATCCCAGCCACCGGAGCGATCCAAGCTGGAATTCCCTCATGGGAACACATCCCCACAGCCCAGAATTCCCAAAACAGCCCCAAAACCACCTCCAACATCTGCAGCCACGGCACAAACATGGAAAATCCTGTTTATCCCAACGCGTGGGAGCTCATGGAATCTCATCCTTGACCCATCAGATCCCTTGGGATAACTAAGGGCCACAATTCCCTGGAAAAGGGTTTGGATCGCTCAAAAGGTGCCTGTGGTGGTGGAAAACCCACATTTCCTGGGAAAACATTCTCCTCCACTCCTTCCCAGATTTTCCTTTATTTTCCAAAGCCAACCACACACGGATGGATCCGAGACAAAGTTTTCCCAACTTTTCCCAAGAGCCAAACTCTGCCGTATGTTCAACATCAAAAAAAAGGAATTTTCCTGCCATTCCTATGGAAATTCCTGTCATTTCTGCCATTGCATTGGAATTTTCGATCCATTTATCCGTGTTCCCTCCCCAGTCCCTCTGGGAAGAGATTCCTGCTGGATCCCCGGAGCTCAGCCAGAGCCATCCAAGCTGGAATTTCCTCATAGGATCATCCATGGCCATGGCTGGAGACACTGGCCACACCCCAAAAATTCCCTAAATAGCCCCAAAACCACCTCCAATATCTTCAGATAATCCACATTTCCTGGGAAAATGTTCTGTGGATCTCCTCCACTCCTTCCCAGATTTTCCTTTATTTTCCAAAGCCAACCACACACGGATGGATCCGAGACAAAGTTTTCCCAACTTTTCCCAAGAGCCAAACTCTGCCGTATGTTCAACATCAAAAAAAAGGAATTTTCCTGCCATTCCTATGGAAATTCCTGTCGTTCCTGCCATTCCATTGGAATTTGAGGTGGAAATTCCTGTCGTTTCTGCCATTCCATTGGAATTTGAGGTGGAAATTCCTGTCATTTCTGCCATTCATTCCATTGGAATTTGAGGTGGAAATTCCTGTCATTTCTGCCATTCATTCCATTGGAATTTCAGGTGGGAATTCCTGTCATTTCTGCCATTTATTCCATTGGAATTTGAGGTGGAAATTCCTGTCATTTCTGCCATTCATTCCATTGGAATTTGAGGTGGAAATTCCTGTCATTTCTGCCATTCATTCCATTGGAATTTTAGGTGGAAATTCCCATCATTCCTGCCATTCCATTGGAATTTCAGGTGGAAACTCCCGTCGTTCCTGCCATTCCATTGGAATTTCAGGTCCGTTTGTCCCTCCCCAGTCCCTCCGGAGGGTCCCGGACTCACCTGGATGAGCACCAGGACGTCGTCGAAGAGCAGGAGGCGCTCGGAGCGGGCGGTGCCGGAAGCGATGGGAAGGTTCCTGCTGTCCTCCAGGAGCCTCCTCTCGGGGACACACAGCACGTCCTGGAGCAGTGGGAAAAGCCGAGATTGGGAGAGGACATGGAATTCCAGCCAGGAATTCCTGCAGGGATCAGCTTCCAGTGACACTGACACACTCGGGACACAAACTCAGCTTAAAACCCCCAGGGAGCTTCTCCAGCTCTTCCACCCAGCTCTGCTCTGTCACCTTCAGTCCTCAAATTCCCAATCCATAAATTCCCAATCCATACCAAACTCCTGATCCATACCAAACTCCCTCTGGCTCAGGGTTCCAGTGACAGTGACACCCCGGACGCAAAACTCAACATTAAAACCCCCAGGAAGTTTCTCCAGCTCTTCCACCCAACTCTGCTCTGTCACCTTCAGTCCTCAAATTCCCAATCCATAAATTCCCAATCCATACCAAACTCCTGATTCATACCAAACTCCCTCTGGCTCAGGGTTCCAGTGACACTGACACACTCGGGACACAAACTCAGCTTAAAACCCCCAGGGAGCTTCTCCAGCTCTTCCACCCAGCTCTGCTCTGTCACCTTCAGTCCTCAAATTCCCAATCCATAAATTCCCAATCCATACCAAACTCCTGATCCATACCAAACTCCCTCTGGCTCAGGGTTCCAGTGACAGTGACACCCCGGACGCAAAACTCAACATTAAAACCCCCAGGAAGTTTCTCCAGCTCTTCCACCCAACTCTGCTCTGTCACCTTCAGTCCTCAAATTCCCAATCCATAAATTCCCAATCCATACCAAACTCCTGATTCATACCAAACTCCCTCTGGCTCAGGGTTCCAGTGACACTGACACACTCGGGACACAAACTCAGCTTAAAACTCCCAGGGAGTTTCTCCAGCTCTTCCACCCAACTCTGCTCTATTGAATTCCAGCCTCAATTCCTTGATCCATATCAAATCCACATCAAATTCCCGATCCACATCAAATTCCCTCTGGCTCAGGGTCCCAGTGACACCCCTGGAAACAAAACTCAACATTAAAACCTACAGGGAGTTTCTCCAGCTCTTCCACCCAACTCTGCTCTATTGAATTCCAGCCTCAATTCCTTGATCCATACCAAAATCTTGATCAAAATCAAATTCCCAACCCTTATCAAATTCCCGATCCATACCAAACTCCCTCAGTCTTGGGGTTCCAGTGACAGTGACACACTTGGGACACAAAATCATCTTAAAACTCCCAGGGAGCTTCTCCAGCTCTTTTACCCAACTCTGCTCTGTTGAATTCCAGCCTCAATTCCTTGATCCATACCAAATTCTTGATCAAAATCAAATTCCCAACCCTTATCAAATTCCCGATCCACATCAAATTCCCTCTGGCTCAGGGCCCCAGAGACACCACCAGACACAATACTCAACATTAAAACCTCCAGGGAGTTTCTCCAGCTCTTCCATCCAGCTCTGCTCTGTGGATTTCAATCCTCAAATCCTTAATCCATATCAACTTCCCTATTAAAATCAAACACCCGATCCATATCAGATTCCTGATCCATATGGAATTCCTGATCCATGTTGAATTCCTGTGACAGACTTGGGATGCAAATTTGGCTTTGAAACCTCCAGGGAGTTTCTCCAGCTCTTCCACCCAGCTCTGCTCTGTTGAATTCCAGCCTCAATTCCTTGATCCATATCAAATTCCCAACCGAAATCAAACTCCTCATCCATACCAAATCCCCAATCCACTTCAAATTCCTAATCCATGATAAATTCTTGATCCACTTCAAATTCCCCATCCGTATCAAGTTCCCCATCCTTGTCAAACTCCTGATCCATGTCTCATTTCTGACCGATACCAAATTCCTATACCATATCAAATTCCTCATCCTTATCAAATTCCTGATCCTTATCAAATTCCCGATCCACTTCAAATTCCCAATCCTTACCAAATTCCTCATCCATACCAAATTCCTGACCAATAGCAAATTCCTGATCCATATGAAATTCCCAAACCATATGAAATTCCCAATCCACACCTAATTCTTCATCCTTATCAAATTCCTCACTCTTATCAAGTTCCCAATCCACTTCAAATCCCTCATCCTTAACAAATTCCTCATCCATACCAAATTCCTCATCGTCATCAAATTCCCAATCCATACCAAATTCCCGATCCATCCCAAATTCCTCATCCATACCAAA